>DWKL01001163.1:0-15419 GCA_018249415.1 Phareas burnsi | reverse complement strand
AACAACTGCTTTACGGCGGATTATGAGGGCGGCGGTGGTACTTCCCCAGACGAACGATTGTTCTACCACCTATCAAATATACGACGAACGATTGTTCTACCACCTATTTGTTGTTATTTATGGAAACACATAGGTATAACCCACACTTATCTAAGTAATTAAGAAAGGAAATGAGAATGTAGCATATCTGATTATAGGTTATTGGCGCCCGTGGACAAAGTAGTAGGACTGTGGGTTCACTGTCCCACGGTGACGGGAACATAACAGTTGTACCATGGTCATAAAAAGTACCAACCATGTATTTAGATTTTTTCCATATGTTTAATTTAATTTTGAAAGGTTATAAATCGTCGTGAAGCAATACTCTTGTTTCGGTTGGAGAAGAGCGGTTGCTGGGAACACTTATAGTTGGCGACCATCTTAGTCCTCAGGAGTAGTAATGCATCTTCGAACGACCTCTGATAGGACTTCAGTCCTATTTGAAGTTAGATGTGGGTGTCTATGGGCTGCAGTGACCAGTTAATATCAGGTGACCTGTAAGTTAATTTGCTATTCTTAAAATATAAAAAAAATCTAAATCTATGGTAACAACGCATATGTAAGTTCAATGATCTAACTTTAAACTCTAGTCGTATTGGAGATTTAAAATAAATCTTTTATTTATTAGGTTTTAACTAAACTTGTGACGAAACTGCTATTATATTCGTGTTGTAATAACAGTGTATAAATTAATCTTCACGTTATTATTAGGATAGATATTCGCAAACGTCAACTTTGACTTATTTTAATGAATGTAATTAAAATTATTTACAGGATTATTATAATGACTGTCGTATTAATTAAATACAAGTCAATAATAACTTAATCGAGGTTTAGGTATGAAATTGCCATCTCGAACCACTGGCTAGTATGAATTATAATAAAATCCTTTTAGTATGGATTAAAGTTTATTAACTGTTAAAACCTTTTTTTGTTTCTCAAATGATAACTTAGCGCTTCTAAATTTAAAAATATGCGTTAAAAATCGAGTAATTTTTAATAAGAGTTTCGACATGGAACTCATTATGATAACCAACCCATTACTGTCACACTGCTGGGCATGGGTCCTCTCTTGGAATGACAATAATGATAATTAATTTGTAATACGGATGAACTTGGAAAAAATGGAACACGCGCGCGGGATTCCAACCCAAACATGTTACCATTGCATATGTCGATTCAACATCATCAACTCGTTACTGTTCCATTACTTGACACGAGTCTCCCGTCAAATCCTAAAGGGTTTAGTCATAGTAAACCACGCTGACCAAATGCATACCCTTCTCATTCTGAGTGGAGATCCATGCCCAACAGTGGGACATTAATGGGTTGGAGACTCGAAATATTTCTGTGAATAAATGGTGTTCTTTAATTAATCGCGACGAAATAGAAAATGAGGCCGCACGCTGATTCAATGTCCGTAGACATTACGAGTTACGACGACAACTTCGCAAGGTTGCGTTTCGCAAGACGAGTCTCGTTCATTAACATAAACAATCAACGTTCTTAACAATCTATATCACTGCATTTCACGAGGACTCGCGACTCAATCCATTCACAGCCCTATATCTAAGTTAACAGAGACTACGATACCTGCATTCGGGATGTAAACGTCAGCCAATAACACCGGTTCAGGTTAGAAACGGAAGTGTACGCAACATTGCTTGTGCACTGAAAAACTACATAATAGTTTGTAGTTCACTGACTGTTAAATAAAAAGTGGTTTGTTGTTGTCTCAATGAGAACGAAATAAGGTTATGCCGTTATATTTTTTTTTTCAACGCAAGTTCTTTATTTAGAAGATACGTTTAGAATGTCATACCTTCAGTTAACCTTTGGGTTATACGTTACTTTATCTAAATATATATTAACCTTTAGTTTACTTAAAGCCAAAAGAAAGAATCTCCGTTTTCTTTATTCTTATGGTAAAGTGCATTTCGTATTGTAATGCAGTAGGAAATATATTTTTTAATATCTGAAGAGTAGCAAACGAGCGTGCAGGCCACCTGATGTTAAATAATCACTGTGGCCCATGGACATATAACTTCACACAGGACTGAAGGTCTATCAGAGATCGTACATGCGCCACTCCTGAGGACTAATATGGCTGCCTCGCTTGTAAGTGTATCCGACAGCCACACCTCCCCAACTGGAAACTAAGTGGTCATTGCAGTCTTGGACATTCACATCGAATCCCAAACAGGACTGAAACATTGAGGTCTTTTTATGTTTGAAGCAATGAGCGTGCAGGCACTTGATGTTAAGTGGTCACTGCAGCCCATGGACACCCATATCTAACTTCAAACAAAACGAAGTTTTATACGAGGTCGTACATAGATGCGTCACTACTCCTGAGGACTAAGATGGTCGCCTCGCTTTAAGTATGCCCGGCTACTGCACCTCTCCAATCGTGTGGTACCTCCCCGGACGAATCGTTCTACCAACTATACAGTGTCACTACCAAGTCGTTTTGCTTTACAATAGCAGTGTTAATTGTTGTTATATTTAATGATGTGCTGAGGGAGATGATGGTAATGGTGGTAAGGCAAAACAAATTTATTCTTAAGGGTAACATTAATGCGGAGGATCTCCGGTAGGACGTTAATGCTAAATCGAGTTCATCATAGATATTCACACATTATAGATATAGCAGTGATAGCCTAGTGGTTAAGATTCCGGCCTCTCACACTGGAGGTCCGGGTGTCGAATCCCGCACGCACCTCTGATTTTTCGATACTATGTGCGTATTAAAAATTAATTATCACTTGCTTTAATCGTGAAGGAAACCTGCACGCCTGAGAGTTCTCTGTAAATTTCTTGAAAGTGTGTGAAGTCTACCAATCCGTGCTTGGCCAGCGTAGTGGACTGTGACCTAACCCTCATTCTGTTACGAGACCCGTGTCCTGCAGTGGGACATTAGAGGGTTGATGATGATAATAGACACCCATGGGCGGCATTGACCACTAACCAGGTGTATTGCCCGTTCGTTTGCCACGTTGCCACAAAATAGAAACTGTTCTTTTTATAATGAACAGAGTCGATAATTTGGCGAGTTTCCCCACGTGAGTTTCCTATTGTTGTGAATGGGGAGGGAGGGGACGGCCTTGCTGTGAGGACGCGCGTACGAGCGGAGGCGTTGCGCCACGCGGCCCTCGGCTGCGTTTGCGCACGCGCATAATGCGATGATTCTACCATTTATTACTTAGAACGCATTTGTAAGCGTGATATTAGTTTGTTTTTTTTTTAAATATCAAATTACATATATACTTGCTTCCCTAGGCTGCGGTGCAGGCATGAGGGTCCATGAGCTGCAGTGACCGCTTAACATACCCATGCACGATGGGCACTTCTGTCAGTTTGAAGATGACGAAGCCTTGCCTTCCTTTCAAGGCTTGGGAGGATCGTATCACATATCGTCGTAGTCCTCAGGTGCAATGGCGCATTTACGTACGACCTCAGATAGAACTTTAGTTTTTTCGAGGTTAAATGTGGGTGTTCATAGGTTGCAGGGATGCTTTAACATCATTGGCCTGCACGCTCGTCAGCTACTTCAAGTATAAAGAAAAAAAAAAGACACCAAAATAGAAGTCTTCATTCATGATTTAGATGTACACTGTACCTGTCTGACATACTGTTCCAGGTTCGATTTCCTGCCAGGCAAACATCTAAATTATGAATTTAGATTTCTGTTCTGGGTTTGGGTGTTTGTACACTCGTCTTGTATGTGGCCATGGCACCCACGACACAAGGAACCCTAGTATGTGGGCTATAAGTGTATAAATAATTTCTTGAAAAATTATACCTAACCAACTTATTTTAAAATGCTACTTCTTTGTAGAAACTCGGAAGCTTTAAATACGGAAAGAAAAACTACAGAGGTGATATAGATCAAGGTGAAACTAGCATAATAGAGATTGACTGATTCGATTCAAATAAAGATGACCCGAGGATAAACACAGCCAACTTACACATACATGGAGATTTGCAACCGATCAAGATGTAAAATGTAAACCCGTAGTTGTTTTGTTAGTAGAGCGACGTGATAAAAATTCTATTTTTGAACCAAGTAACTTTATTTTTTTAAGAATTTATTTAAGAAAAAAACAGCACTTTTGACCATTTTTATGTCATTATCATTATTGTATTCATTTATATGTGTGATATAAATGAATACAATAATGACAATGACATAAAAATGGTCAAAAGTCCTGCTTGTTTCTTAAATAAATTCTTAAAAGAGAATTGCAACTGGAAAGTATATAAATATGGTAGACAGACGTGTAACATAAACTTATATAAGGTAATACAAAAAATATATATATGTACATAAAAACATATGCAAATATATATCTACATATATTGCTTTTTATATTATTTATTTTTTATTATTACTGTTTTTTTTTCGTTTTTATTTAGTGTCAGTTTTTTTTGCCTTAATTTAGTTTTTCGCAATAATGTACTTTTGAGTATGTGAATAGTAAATGAAATACCCAATAAAAATAAAATATAAATAAAATGATTAATAATATGTGATGATATCGATTCGTGCCTAATATTTGCATACATATATATAGTGGTAGTGGTAGTGGTGGTAACTATGGTCCGGCCCGGGGAAATACCACCGTCGCGCTCATAATCCACCCTAAGCAGTTCTTGTGCTGTGGTTGGAGAGATGCGGTTTTCGGGCACACAAGCAAGGCGTCTTATCTTAGTCCTCAGGAGTAGTGACGCATCTACGAGTACGAGTGCTTCGATCTTATTTGAAGTTGTGTGTCCATGGGCTGCAGTGACCGCTTAACATTATATGGCCTACGCGCTCGTTAGCTACTCTTTAAACTTAAAAAATGTTTGCATCACAATGCTGTAAGACAGATTTTTATCCATATAATCGTACTTCAAACGATTGCTACATTGTTAATAATACGAATCAGTCAGCAATCCTAAGATTGGAATGTCCAAGATAAACATTTAAACGTTAAACGCTTTCTACACTTATAGCCCCTCCGTAGGAGTCGCGGGTGCCATGGACATATACTAAGACAAGTACACAAACACCCAGACCCAGAGAAGAAATCTAAATTCATAATTCAAATGTCTGCTAGGCCGGGAATTGAAGCCGAAACGCTCTAAGCGTCAGCACGGTAACCGCAGCGCTACGCGAATCATCAGGACAACGTCAGGGAAGATCGTTATCTTCCCTTGTAAGTTGTAAAGCGGGTTTTATAAAACGTTGATACAATACGTTAATCCATGTGGCTTTACACGTGACGGTCTGCAGTGAGATCGAGATGTGCGAGAAATGTCAGAGTTCGCATATTTAAACAACGTTTTCATCACAATGTCGGTATTAATATCGTTAATATTCATCATACGTCTTGTCAACTGATTGTTGAGTTGATGAAAATGATTATTGTCTTGACAACAACATTAAACGGTAACCGCATTGAGGTATTGAGGTAGTCGCTACAAGTTTATCTGAGGTCAGTCACAGATGATTTGCTGTAAATGAAGACTAAGTTGGAACACTTCGTGAAAGTATCTGTTCTTGACTACATCCTTCAAACTAGAACACAGCGGCTTTCAGTGTTATTGTTTTAAGATACAAATAGGGATTGCGATAGGGTCTCAGGAGGCGAACCACGAAAGGATGTAATCATCTCCAAACAGAAGTGGTATTCTACTAGCCGCGGTCTCTGGACATAATCCTCTGAATCATCATCATCATCAGCATATTAATGTACCACCGCTGGGCAAGGGTCTCCTCTCACAATGTAAAGGGTTAAGCCAATCCTTTAAATAATAATTTGGAAAGCTTAGTATAAGTGTCTCTTTATTACCACACCTTGCAATCCAGTACACGGCAGTGATCAACCCTGCTTTAATTAGGCAGAACTATAAAAAAGTCACGTAAAAACATAATATGAACGTAGTAACTAAGGAAGTTACACTTGCACGAGGCGTTCTAAATTAGTTTTCAGGGACAGCATGGATAGCTGATATCAGCATGATCTCAGCTCATCTAAGGATCGCAATCCTATTTGAGTTTAGTTACAGATGTCACGGGTGGCGATGACCACTTACTATCAGGCCTACCGTATGGTCATTTGCAATTTCTCTCCAGTAAACAAGAAAAAAAAAGGTAAACTAACTAAAATAATAATAGCGATTCCGATAGCGGAGAGGTGAGGAATTCGGAGCGGAGAACAATGAAGCCTATGTCCCTCGGATCACAACAATGAATCCATTGAAACATTATTCATCAGAATCGGATGAGTAGTTTAGGCGTTATGGTAGAACATACGTACATACAAATAAACATGATCATAATCCACCGTCAAACAATTTTTGTTTCCGTTGGAGAGGTGCAGTACTTACAGCAAGGTGAAAATATTAGTCCTCAGGAGTAGTAACGCATCTACGTACGACCGTAGACAGGATCATAGTCCTATTTGAGGTAGATGTGGGTGTCTATGGGTTGCAATGACTTAACATTTGAACGTCTGTGCGCTCGTTTGCTACTCTTCTTAGATAAAAAAAAACAGATTTAAAAGCCTTTTGGCTTCGCCGTAGTCGGGTAAAAAAGGACAAACAGATTGTGACTGACCCGATTAGTCTTGTTGAGCCGAGAGATATCGGTAAGAACATCGGCCTCTCGTTTCCGGTTCCATTGTACACCTCTCGCCAGTGATCTGTCCCGATGGGCGGATGCGTGCCAAGTGGGTCACCGCATTTATTGGACTGACTCCCAGTTCAAATAGTGTCAGTGGGAGAGAGTCGTGTTGTGTATACTGTTTAATATCGTGTTACTATAAAGTCTATCATATTCTATTAATAAAAGTGCATGAGTACATTTTTAGTTTCGAGGGTAGAAAAGCTCTTCGTGGTTTGACTAAGGTGGCACCACCGTCGCGCTATTTCTGTCTTATAAGCAATGTTGAATTGTGAATCTTACCTTTAGGTTATTGCAGTTATTGCCTTCGCACTTTCGCCTTTAAAAACAAGAAAAGAAAATAAAAATAAAAATTTATTTATTTCGGACAAATAAACCTATATAGTTAGTAAGTTAATGACATAAGACTATGTTAGTATTATTAAAGTTATTTAACTTTAATAATAACTTTAATAAGTTATTTACGTTTAATAATACTGATATATAAAGTTCCGAAGATCTCAGTATTCATAACTGATAAAGTAATATGAGGTTGAAAATCCGGAAACTTTCTTTGAACGATGAATAAAAATAACTGATAATTGATTTATTACTCAATAAGGCTTGTGTTATGTCTTTACTAGTAAAACGGGAATTAAAAAATATTACTTTGGTACCCATAGTTTTTAGACCCGAATGACGTCAATAAGAGGAGAATGACCGGCAAAAACCCAAAATGATGATGTTTATGACCGGGTTTTAAATGCCTTTGATTTTAGTGGATACAAATGCTAAATAGAGGATTAATTTACATCTATATCTTATTTTTAATTTTCTATTTTTATTCTTACTTATGGTTTATTTAACAGTTTATGTTAAAACAAAAATAAATATCCAATTTGATAGCTGATATAAACAGGAGATTGAAACTAAAGATTCTATAAGGATATAATCAATAGATATTTATAAATTAAATCAAGGAGCCAGATCAATGGCTCGTGAAAGTGTACCCAAGACACTCGTGGCGTTACCTCGCTGGATAGCTAAACATATTTGTTGGCCGAGGTTAGCTCCAGATCTTGAGACTCCAGAAGCCTTAATCAGGCGCGAAGACAATTCTTTATAAAAGGCCTTCGCTTCTGGTCACCACGAAAACAATATATGTGTCTAAATTCACGTAAGTGACGTTTCTTCACTCATAGTCCCACACTTTGATTGCCTGTGTCGTGGATGTCATGGACACACACAAAGACGGGTACATAATAATTTAGAACAAGAGCAGAATTATAAATGTACCATTTAGATTAAGGCGGGGATCGAACCGGGAATCATCTACGTCTCAAACTGGTGTGGTGACCGCTGTGCCACGCGGGTCGTCAATATATATATATTTTCTGTTTGAAGAGTAGCACCCACATCTGACCTTAAATAGGATTGAAGTCCTATCTAAGATCGGACGTTACTACTCCTGAGGGCTAAGATGGCCGCCTCGCTACAAGTATACCCGGCAACCGTACCTCTCCAACGGAAACGCAAGAATGGCTTCACGGCGGATTATAATGAGCCAACCCCCGCCAACTGTACCTGGGCGCACCATCATGGTCTTTCAGATACAGTTATGGGGAATATCAAATTTCCTTTAGGAAACACGATTGGTCTTACATGACGGTTTTGTGTCGACATATTGGAGACATTTTTGACATTTTGACATATACCCCGGGACATTATGTTTCGGTTGTACAGTATCAAATCGCTGTACAACGAATCATACAGACACTCCCAAATGTGCAACACACGAAATCAATTAAGATTCCCAATTGGTTGTATTGTATGTATATTGTAAAGTAAGGAGACTCATAAGCATAATAAAAAAAAATTGGATGTATTCAACTTTTGTGAATAAAATAAAAAAAATAATGTTTTATTTGTATATAAGTTTTTGTTAGAATAGTGATAGCAAGGATTACCTCTTTTAGGACAATAGACGATATGTGTCTGTTTGCCTTATATGCATTTCTCAGAGCTAACGGTGTCTTTAAACCATCACCTTCAAACCAGACCTCAGCAGCTTTAAACTTTCTTTGTTAGGCAAACCTCCTCGGTCGAACCACAAAGATTTGTACCACCTTTTAACCATCTTATTCAGGCCTAACGCAGACGACCTCTTTTAATTGGTCAGCGATTTGTGCGTACAATTGTCGGTGAAAGTCGATGTCCGATTTTACGTTGACCTACCGTACTTGGCCTACACTCGCCGACAGTGCGGCAGAACTTCTGTGAGGAATACGTTATGGCAAGAAGGCGGCGTATTAAGTGTATAGAAGAAAGAGAAGACGTTATAGCGAATTTCAGGTCCATCCTCTATTCTCCGATGGAAAAGAGAGCGTCAGAGTCGGTCAGACTTACTCCGATTTTTATAGGACCGATCTTCAGTGGGGCGGATGCGTTGTTCAATTCAAAATAATATGATTTATTTTTGTCATCTAACGTTGGATCGTTTAGAAGTAGTATAAAAAAATGGTAGAAACCGGCGTGGTTCCTTTTCGGAAGCGCCATCGCTATATCTAATACATAAAATACATGCTAAATACATTAATTTAAATTTAAACATTAATTGTAGTATATATATTTATTTAATTCACTATCTATATATCTGTATATATTATACGTTGTAGTTGAAAACACCTCACTGAATTTCTAAATTGTTTGTAAGTAGCTGAGACATATATTTTTTTTAATTATAGCTGTTTACGGACGTCTATTGTTTGTTATTTTAGGTACATCTGTTATTTTAGTTAATCTTTTATCTATTTCGACCTTATAATAGCGGTGTGAAATACTTCAGTGGTTTTGAAGGTGTGGTAAGTGAGATATACTTATAGAACGCGTCTCAAGTAAGTCCTAAGGGGGTAGCAATATATCTGAGACCGTTTTGATAAAGATCTCTAATCCTACCTGGAGTTGATAAAGAATGCTCACTTTTTAATATAATAAGAGCAGCAAACGAGCCCGTTGGCCATGAAGTTATGTGATCACTGATGTTAAGTGGTCACTGCAGCTCATGGTTCTCCACATCTAATGACAAATTGAATTGAAGTCCTATTTAAAGTAAAGTAAAATATGTAGATGCGTTGTTACTTTTGAGTATCCGCCTCGCTGTAAGAGTATCCGGCAACCACGCTTCTCTATCCGAAGCACAAAAATTCACTTCACAGCGGATTATGAGAGCGGCGCTGACATCTCCGCGGTGGAAATATACCTCGACCGCCGATAAAATTGACTGAATAATGTCGTGTTGGATCATTGTTCCCCTTATAAGGCAGTTACTGTTAGCATTATTATAGCGTGATGCAAATTATGTAATCGTTGTTATAATAACATAAATATTGAATGGTTTATCATTGTTCATCAATCATCTCGACACGTACGATACGTAGTGAATGACGACATTTGCACTCTTGTGTCGTGGAAACAAATATCTTTTGTCTCTGTCTCACATTGATTTGATTTTAATTACTTTTGTAGGTAACCTATATGAAAGATAAATGAATCTTAGATTTTGGCTACTTGCAAAGGTAATTAATTTTTAACCAATCGCAAGGCTTGAATGACCCACGTGGCGCAGCGGTTACCATATCAGTCTGACACGCAGATGGTTCTGGGTTCTATTCCCGTCAAGGCAAACATCTCAATGATGAATTTAGATTTATGTTCTGAGTCTGGGTGTTTATGTACTTGTCTTATATATGTCCATGGCATCCTCGACACATGGTATGTGTCCTAGCGGGGGGATAGCTATGGATGTTGAAAGCATGCTCATAAGTCTGTCCTGTAAGAAATTAAAAAAACCTCTCCTCTTGTTATATTTTGCAAATACCCAACATTTTGTTTTATAACTACTTAGAAAACATTTGTCAAAGACATTAGTAATTAACATATTTGTGACATATATTGGAAAATAATGTTTAAAGATACAGTTTCTGAGATAAATAGCATAGACAACGTAAACGCTCTTAGCCAACGTCCTCGCAGCCATACTTGGCCACAGATCCCGATTCTACATATTGTGCGTACTTGTCAATGATGGCATGTATGTGTTGACATCAATATGATGAAGATATCAACATGAGAAGAGTTGAGCTATACTCCACCACGCTGCCCAAGTGCGGATTGGAAGACTTCACACACTTTCGAGAACTTTACGCAGAACTCTTAGATGTTTAGATTTCCTCACGATGTTTTCCTTCACCGTTAAAGCAAGTGATAATAATTTCTAATACGCACATAACTTCGGAAAATCAGAGATGCATGCGTTTATGTGTAGAAGCTTATATGGAGGTTTCGAGATTGCATAATAACATTGACAGAGCCTAGGCGTTTGACCAGCCTGACTCATGAGGCTGGCGTGTATAGCGGAACAAACAATCGTTGTGTTCCGTAGTTTGTGAATAATCTTAGGTTAAACAGTAAATGACCGTGTGAGTGTAGAATGTACTACGTACCAGTGTTCTAAGCATTTTTAATATAGACGACCCGTGAGGCGAAGTGGTTAATATGCCGGTCTGATAACGAAGGTTCCGGACTTGATCCCAGCCAAGGAAAATCTAAATGAATTTCGATTTTTGTTCTGAGTCTGGGTGTTTGTGTACTAGTTTTGTATGCGTCCATGGCGCCCACGACACAGACCATACTAGTGTGGGGCTATTAATGTACAAAACATGTTTTGATCTTTTTTTTATTTCTCAAGGGTAGCAAGGCATCCGTGGCTGACCCCAAGTAGGACATAAATCCTATTCGGGGTTGATTACAAACGTGCATGGGCGGCATTGACGACGAAGGTCAAGTGTACCGCACGCTCGTTTGCTAATTCTATACTATAAAAAAACTAATCATATATATTGTACGATTTAAAAATGTTAACATGACATTTTAACTCATTGATACAATGTTCACAGATGCCACACGATAAAGTTCAAGTTCAAGTAGGGAATTACATTTTATCGATCCATATAATCATGAGTTGTAATCAGATATATATTTTATTATCAACGAGTTTCCGCGTGCAGCCATGCCTTTTGTCTTTTTATGAACATTAGATATTTTCGACGGCAGTAATAAGCTCTAAAATATCTATTGAGCCACTTTTAGGATTAACCCGTGTAGACGTACTAGCTAAAATCATAAGAGCGGGTTTTTATGGATTTTCACAGATTGACAGTCTTCCAACACCTTCCAACATCGCGGACATCATTGTTATCATCAACATATTAACATCCTCTGCAAGGCACTGGTCTCCACCAATAATGAGAAGGGCTAGGCCACTAGCTGCTAGCTTAGTGCGTATTGGTAGACTCCATACTCCTTCTAGAAGTTCACAAGGAACTCTCAGGACTGTAGGTTTCTTCACGATGTTTTCCTTCACCGTTAAAGCAGATGATAATTATTTTAATTACGTAACGAGTACTCACGATATGCTGTTTTTTAATTGGCAATTAAAAACACCATATCGTGAGTACTCGTTACGTAATTAAAATGTATAATTTCCGCGATAATATTAGCTTAAAATCAGATGATAATTAATTTATGACTTCGAAAAATCCGAGATGCGTGCAGGATTGTAACCCCGAACTTTCAGTGTGAGAGGCCGGAAACTTAGCCACTAAGTTATCATGCCTATATCAATTATTTGAATCTACCTTACAGTTAGTTTACGAGAGAGACAAAATTAGTTCAGGTATTTCCAGGATTAACGCGTGTAATGCAACAAATGTACACCTCCAAATTTTCTTACGATGTTTAATTTATCCATAAAAAAAATCATCATAAAAGACTTGGGTGTAATTCAATTGATCCCCTTCTTTGGATTCTCCAGTCCAATATTTAATAGTTCGTCTGGGGAAGTATCACCGCCGCCCTCACAATTCTTGTGTTTGTGTTGAAAAATGTGGTTGTCGGATATACCTTCACTTGTCGACCTTCAGTTCTCAGGAGTAGTAACGCATCTACGTACAATCTTAGATTACACTTCAATCCTGTTTGAAATTATATGTGAATGTTCATGTGCTACAGTGACCACTTAACCGACTCTTGTAACATAAAAAAAACTTAACACCCGATTGGCTGCAAGTTCGCTCACTGCCTTCATCACTTAAAAACAAAAGAAGAAAAACAAAAGATTAATCGAAATTCATACCACTAGCGTGTCACTGGTTGGTCACGCTCCCCACATGCAAACAATTGTCAGCTCATTATTTATAAATCAGAAAATATGATGAAACTAGCAGACTACTTCAATAATTCCCTAATGTGTTGCTTATCAGCCGTGTGGCGCGTGTTCAGCTATGTAGCTGCGGCGTACGACGGTGGCATGATTCGTCTGTTCGGATCGTGGATCGTGAATCATATCCATGACCTTACGTTACCATGTAACTCCTGCACTAGACGCTAATGTAGCGATAATTATGCGCGTTACAATATATATCGATGTAAATCTTCTATCTTTTGCCAATTGATATATGATATTGCCATTGCCATTGCTATTTTATATATGATAGCTTTCATCCGGGCTCTGATCGAGATCGTATATACGTGTTTGATACGGAGGTTGTGGAAATGATTTTTTAGCCACAAATGCGTTTTTCGAGAGTCAGATGTAGCTTATGTACAAACTATCTTTATTGGAAAAGTTCTGTTAATATCGACGCAGCATTTTGAATCGTACAGTCATAAGTAGAATAGACAGGAATTGTTATTATATTAATAAGCAGTGATGGCTTAGTGTTTAAGATTCCAGCCTCTTACACTGTATATCCGGGGTTCAAATCCCGGACACATCTGATTTTTCGAAGTTATCTGCGTAATTTAAATTAATTAATACTTATTTTAATGGCCCTTCAACATTGTGGGGTAACTATGGGGTAATTATGGGGTAACTACACATCTGCAAGTTGTCTGTAAAGTTCTCGAAGGTGTGTGAAGTCTACCAATCCACATTTGGCTAGCGTGGTGAACTATGGTTTAAGCCTTCTATAATGTTGATGATATGAAAGATTTCATCCGCGGCTCTGCCTATAAGCATTTGTAAATTACACGCGTGTTTGGCACGGAAGGTGTGGAAGTTATATTTTTTTAGCTTTATCTTTATGGGAAAGTTCAGATAAAATCTACCCAGCAATTTCAAACAGAGAAACAGATGCTTTTGTAGCTATTATTGTGAAAAAACTGTTGCATAGGTAGAATACCAGGAATTAATATTATTTTAGTAGGTGATGCAGCGATTACCCTACAGGTCAGATATGCATAGGATTACAGGTTCGGTTCCCGGTGAGGCAGACATTTAAGTAAAGAATTAAGATTTCTGTTTTTGGTATCGGTTTTTGTTTTATCTATGGCATATCTTTGTATCTATGGCACCCACGACTTAAGGGATATTAGTATGGGGCTCTGAATATACTAAATGTATTTGTTTATATTAAAGTTTAAGTTGAGCTCTCTGTGGTGGAAGTACCAGTACGGCAATGCTACCGTACGGCAACTATTCCTTGAGACTTGTATTTTGATCTGCAGGGTATGTGTACTTTTGGGTGGCTCCAACGCTTTTTATGTCTGAGCACGGGTCTTTCCCCACAAATGGGGAAGGCCTTAGAGCATACTCCACCACATATCATAGGATTGGTGGAATTCTTGGGTGAGAGAAATTAAATTATTATTGGACAATTATATTCACAATTACAACATAATTTGAAACCATGTTACTATTGCAATATTTATTCTTATATTTTTGTGTGAGGAATATTCACAATAGCGTAAATTTACCGCTTCTTAAGATGTTTTTGCTACGGAGAAGAAACGTCAGAAAAAACTATGTGCAACGCTCGTTTTATGTATTTCAAATATAGTCGTTTTAATTACGATAAAATACCTATGTTTTTATAAGTATATATGTAGTTATGCAATTATAAAAACATTATTGTACACTGGTAAATCATAAAAACAAAGGAAAACTAGGGCTTAAGCGTCGTGATGCAGCAGCAACCATATCGGTGTGATACGCAAAGGGTTTCGAGTTAGAGTCCAGGCAGATGTTTGAATGATGAATTTAGTTTTCTGTTCTAAGTGTGGGTGTTTGTCTCGTCTTTGTATGTGTTCCCCACCATGTGGGTCCCACCCACGACAAAGGTGATCCTAGTTTGGAAACACGAGTGTAGACAGCATTAAACCGCTAACAAAAGTAGGTGAAAATCGTTGTCGCCAAAAAAACTAAAATATAATAACATGTAACAAATGAGATAGAGTCAGTATCATAAAACCATTAATGTCCTACTGCAGGGCACAAGTCTCCTCTTAGAATGAGAAGGGTTAGGTTATAATCCACCACGGTGGCCGGGTTCGGATTGGTAGACTTCACACACCTTCAAGAACTTTACAGAGTACTCTCAGAATTATTTAAATATGTGCTTGTGTGAACATCTAGCGGACGTAGGTGAAAAAGTAGCAAAACTATAAACTGTCCATATCCAATTGCCACCGACTACTCCTTTTATACTCACGAAATAGATGATCGTCACAATACCAAGCGTGGGTATATCCATAATTATAGGCAATCATCCTCTTATTTCGTCAAGATATTTCTACCTTTTCTACCGCTTGACATCTTAATGTCAAAATATTGTCGACACTTGCTATTCATTTACTTTTTCCCATTTAATTATTTATTTTGTAAAAATGTATT
>DWKL01001162.1:0-15420 GCA_018249415.1 Phareas burnsi | reverse complement strand
TGTTAATGATTAAGTGTAACAGGATTAGTCATGTCTCGATAGGGAGTGATTTTCCAGGATTACTTATAATCCAGTTATAAACATAGATTTAGATTGCACTTGTTGCAATTGCACTTGGAGATAGATTTGGTCATGTTTTATTGCTACGAATCGACCTGACAATAGAAAAATAATACAATAAAGTGTATAGATAATAAATATTGTTGAAACAAATTAAAAGAAAAATTAATTTGTTTTATTAATAATATAGTATAAAACAATATTCACAAATACGAATGAAGTTTATTTTCCTTCGTTTAACAAATGAAAATATAATTACTTTATAAATACATATACTTTATAATATTAGGTTTAGTTTGCAATTAAGATTAATAAACTATGATCTGGATTAAATTACAGATTGGGTTCCTGTAAGTCCATATTGTATGGCTACTGATGAATGTACAAGAGATGTTTGTTATTACACCCTATCTCAATACACCTTACATATGAATATTTGAATTCTCATATAAGTCTATTTTATAACGTAAACTTCATTATCCCCGACGAACGATAAAGGAAAACTATTCGTTGCTGACTTTTTATTGCATAAATTAAACAGAGACGTGATGCACATCGCATGCACAGATAGGCCATCTCGCGGACCGTCACTGTGTAAAATATAGAAGGCATATTCAAGGTCCATAGTAAATTGACTCTTCTGTCAAGTGTCTGTGTAACGAGAGAACCAAACAGAAATGCGTGCACCCGGTGATCACTGCTACCTATGGACATGGACCTGTTACAAAGATACAGATTAGAAAAAATAGATTTTTATATGATAATATATGTATTTGACTATATACATATCATCATCATCATCAACCCATTAATGACCGACTGCTGGGCACGGGTCTCCTCTCAGAATGAGAAGGATTAGGCTGTACTCCACCACGCTGCCCAAGTGCGTATTGGTAGACTTCATACACCTTCGAGAACTTTATATAGAACTCTTATATGTGTAGGTTCCCTCGTGATGTTTTCCTTGACCGTTAAAGCAAGTGATAATTAATTTCTAATGCGCACATAACTTCTAAAAATCAGAGGTGCGCACGGGGTTCGAATCCCGGATCCCCAGTATGAGGGCCCGGAATCATAATCACTAGGCTATCACTGCTTTTTTATATACATATATGTAGTCAATAATACATTGTTACGCCCGAGGATCTGGCCCAAGCACCTGAGTCTGTCTTATCTCACCTTCCAAACCAGAACACAGTAGCTGCTACCAAGATAGTGTAAGCACTTCTAAGTATTACTGTGTAGCGCCTACATTGCTGTTATGAGGTAGAAATAAGTATGATGGTTGTGCCATAGTCAAACTATAGTTATACTACCTTTAAGCGGTCCGTACTTGCTGAATTCTAGTAAAACTCCAGTTATTGAAACCCTAGTGCGGATGATTCTTGGGCCATGACGCAGTGTACCGGAATGAGGGGAGCTGAATAATGCGTACCGCCTCTACAGTAGTAACCATACATTCATGAGCCTTTGTAAATCCACTCCTAGATCAGCCCTCCCCTCGTTGGCGCTACTCAGACAAGTCTCGTGTCCATTACATCCAGCAATTACTTACCGTCTTTCAGGCCATCAATCCAGCGAGTCGGGGAACGCCTAAATATTTTTGTGTCAGCAACGCTCATATGTATTTGTTATTGTATGAGTTCGAACAGTAAACTAAAGGTATTTGCAACATACAGACCAAACAGGAGTAAATAATAATTGTTCCTACTCATTCAACTACAGCAGAGTAAGTAAAATGTAAGTGAGCTTAAAATTGTTACGTCTGTGTAGATTACACTTGGGTGCAACATTTCTGTTGGTTATAACAATTACAAGATAGTAATATTTTTAGAGTACTAAATTTCTGTGCTGCACAAACCAAGCCTCTAAATCGATTATTCAATTAATTTCAATGATATAAGATACATGCGATGTAATTATATGTATATATATACATATAATCGTAAGTTGCAAGACCAATACTTAAATAGTTTTAAAATATGACCAAGTAACGTTAGGTATGTATTTATTGACAATTAAATACTAAATATGCATCAATAAAGGAGGTTCGTTGATTTATCCCGGAGGTGAGGGCTGGAGGCCGGAGCGCTCGGTGGGCGGTGGCGCGCAGGTTGCCGGCCGGCGGGGTGCGCGCGCGCACATAAAGCGGCCCCCGCGCCGCGCGGCCTTCAGTCCCAGCTGCGACCCGCGACCGCCAACACGCTTGCGTGCCGCCCACTCTCACACTGCACCGCCGAGACACAACCCGCGATAGTGTACACTTGTGAGCGAGTTGCGCGCCCTTTCTCTCACGCAGTGCGATCGTGCTTCGGTACGTGAATGCGAAACCGGACCACTCTCCTAACGCAAGACGAGCACCAGGAATCCGCGTCGGGTCGAACCTCTGAAATCTTCCAAGGGGTGAGTGCAATTTTCATTTTCACGCCCGGCCCAGCCGATGCGAGTTGCCCTGCGAAGCGAGTTGCCGTCCGAGCTGGAAACGAGAACAGGTGATTTTTGAGCGCACTTTCCAAAACGCCCGCGCCTCCTTGAGCGGTCGGCGGGCGCCTTCGCGATAATTTTGCAGATATGTGTATGCGTCGGCGGTTCGCGGAGACTCGACCGTTCCTTTTCGCGAGTCGCGCCTGCGCTCCATGTGACGCGAGACTTAGTTAATGTTAACAGCTCTGACGGTATTCGTCAATATTTTGCGAATAATATACAATAGCGTAGCAAGTCTGCGAGGTGCACAGTATGTTTCTTCTCGCCCGTATTTGTTCATTTAAATGTCCCATATCGATGTCAGTGAAAAGTGGTTCTCGATTCGACGCGTATGTTTGGTTCTATTGTCCGCGCGTTATTCAGTCGCGGCTGCTACGAAACAAAACACAATATAACACCTATAGCCGCCGTAAACTCGTTGGGTAATAACGAATATTATTTGCGCCTGCCAGACGAGGTGATTCTTGTGTTCTCTCTGTAATATATTATATTCGCTTTATGTTACACTTAAAATTTATTAATCGTGCAACAACAATTTCCTTTGTTTTTAAATCACAATTTTACATACAAAAAATATTTAGAGCTGACATTTTTCATTTTTTACTATGAAAAGCACAATGAAAATAATAACTATATATAGGTATTATTTTGACGGCAGGAAAATTATGTTAAGCAATATGTTCTTGGTACACAATCCACCGATTGCACTCTCTGTAAACACTGTGCGGCTGAATATTTGCCTTGAAATATTAATATAGATATATATAATATCAATTAAGGAGCCATTTGACTTCTTAAATTTTTCATAGCAATTTTATCTATCATATCCCTAGAATATCTGAGGTGATGCTTATAACAATCTAGTCAACTCGAGTTATATTAACATCCGACGTTTTATTTGTCTATTCGAATAAGATATTTAAAAAACACGTCCTTCATAAAATTATAATTTTTGTTTACATAATATCTTACCCTACTAACCCGAATAGTTATTTATCAACCAACAAACTGCAAAGCAGCACTATAATATAAAAATAGGAAGTTGTCCACAACATTAACCGTCATCATAATATTTGGCGCAAACACGTAAAAAGTGGTAAGTTGGCTGTTATGTAGGTAAACATGAATGGTAGGTATAGTACAGTATAAAGCAGTTTTATACGGATTAATGAATGGTCAATGATTTAATACTCGGTTTTGCATTTAATATATGATGGGCACGGATATGAGTAAAATATAATGTTGTTTGCGCATTTTCCACGTTTGTGGACATGCGTTCTGTTCGCGTTAAAATGACGTTGATAAATAACATCTGGTAATTTATCATAGGCTGTTTATCTCATTTTATTTTGTGACTTCTTAACATTGAGAGAACTTCTTAATAATAACATACAAACGTTCCACCGTTTGTAGTCAGTGCAATTAAATTACCGAAACAGCTCAAAGTCGCAAACTGTTAATTACCCGCGGCGTTTAAAATAGCAATAACACAATAACTGTTTATATTTAAAATACAATTTTCTCATACCTATTTATATTCAAAAGACAATTTGCTCTGACAAAGAAGGTAGAATTGATCGTGATGTGATGGCGACGCCGCCACACCTACTTGTATCTTATCATAGCGGCGTAGAAGAAGGAAAAGTAAGAAAGAGATACCAATGATACATTCCAACTTAGTCCTGAGGAGAAGAAATGCATATATGATTGACCTTAGATGAGATTTATGTACTATTTGGGATTGGTAACAAATGTAATTGGGCAGCAATGACCAATCAACATCAGGTGTGCTGCTCGATTATTTGCTGAATAAATTACGTATTACAAAAAAAATATGAACAAACCGTACCAGTTCCAGTACCATAACAAACCGTTCGTACCAGCACGTAAGTAGGTACACGGGAATATTCCATTAAAACCGATATATAAAAATAACGCTGCGTTTAAATAGTCGCAGCGGGAAAATAACCGCAACGCGTATTCACAAACAATACCTTACAATGAACTGAGGCCGCTGTCTCATTGACGGTCATTTAACCGCTTATGTTTGCACAGCCTAATAAACAAATATTGTGACGACCCATAAGGCATAATGTTCAAAATCCCCGTCTGCAGACGTTTTCAGGTTCGATTTCTATAATAGATGTATCAAATAAGCAAGCAGTCCACTTTGTTTAATGGTCACCACGGCCCAGAACTATGAATGTGGATTGATTATATGTTCATTTTGAGAAAAATATTTTTCGTTAACAATTTATATTTAACATGGATCGTGTGTAAGCTACCTTACCGTGCGGTTTTGAAAAGCGGGAAGACATGTAATTGCTTAGTGCTGCAATTACAGTCACATAGTTTACGCAAATCTATTTTATCAACTGTAGTCATTATTCCATAATTTATCGTAGTTATGTTTAATTTTTGTAACGATTACTATTGTAATTATCTTCAATATTGCCAATAAAAATATTCAAATACGATTTCATCATCAAGTTCGTTATTAACACAACATGTAAGCAGAGTAGACACTGCCGGGAATCGAACTTGATATTCTTTAAATTTATGTTTTTATCTACAATAAGGACTTTAATGGTACTCTTTTTTTTATATGGTGCTTCTCAAACTTAGTTCTCAAACATACTCTATCTCACAATATGATGGTGTTTGAGTCATGAAGTAACGTGTATTATTGAGACTTAAAATTCATTTTATTAAAATTTATTACGACTACTGGTCTTAAACTTTACACTTCGATACGACACCTAAATCATAAAACATGCATACATATTTACACTTAAATTAGCTTATCAAAATTCCTTCTAACATCACATTTCTATTGACGTCATTTGTGAAAGAAATTATAACTGTTTATAAATTGTTATGAATAATCCAATATTTCCTGATATAGAGAGCGTCGACTTCCTTAAAAGTACGTTTTCTAAAACATAATCAACAACAAAGTTACGCAGCTCTAAGTACGAATGCTATTTTAAAACAAGGCAGCATGCGTCTAATCTCATGGTATTAATCGTTCCATTCAAGTGATAATGAGCCAATGATATTTTTTTCCATAATTAAAAAGATTTTTTCCTCATACGTCTAATCTAAACGTAATTTGCTTGCATTGCCAGTGTTAGTTGATTTGATAGATAAGTGTAGGTATACTTTGGAATTCATCTGCGAGCCAAGCCTTCGGCGCAACGTAGCAGAAATGTATTTATTATATGCACTGGCCGCTGTTGTACGCTTGTCAGTGTGTGTAATAATATGTGTTCTGTTGGGAATTTTGAAACATTTTTAACAAGAATCATTGGTATTTCGAAGCCTTCAGCTTTGTTTCTTAGCAGCGGAGTTCGCGGTCGCTCACGATTGTTATTCAATCATGTCACACAACTTACGCTACCATAGACTTCACAGGGTTTTTCCTTTAGGATCTTTAGCAAGTGAACTAACAAACATCAGCCATACATAATATGCTCTATAAGACAAAACAATCCAAAAAATAAAACGAAAAATAATTTCGGTACGTCTCCTAAAATCTATTTTCGTCTACCGGTATCAGATATCTGACTTAAATGTCAAATTCCTTAATCAAACCAATTCCGACATAAACATAGTTTAGTCGATCGAGCGTTGCTCTTGCGATGCTAAAACGTTCATAATAATGCGTAGTTATTTGAAAATAACTGGATATAACTGGTGTGGTCCGGACAAGCGGTTGGTTCTATTGGTATGAAGAAACGTGGAAGGTGGACGGCGTATTGCATAACTTGCTAGGGTATGCACACTATTTAAACAACATAAGGTAGATTTTGTATTCGACGTTGTATAAAAGTAACATACATTCGTGTGTATAGAGCCGATATTAAAATGATAAGCAATTTATAAATTTACTCGTTAACTTGACATTCACAAAAATACGTGTTTCATTACATACTCGTGGAATAAAGGAATGATATACAAAATATATTTAAATGTGTAGTTAGAAATATTCTATGATCAATGTATAGTTTTATCTGTGTTCTACATATTTATAATCGAATTTACTCGTTTTGGTAATTAATTCATTATAATTCACACATTTCAGTAGAATAATAAATTAAAATTAAATTGAAAATTCATACACACATTTCCACCAATCCGTATTAGAGTAGCGTGGTGGAGTATGCTCTAGGTCTGCCCCAGTTGTGGGAAGAGATCCCTGTCCAGCAGTGGGATATAAAAAGGATTGGAACCGAACACATCGACAATTAAAATTAAAGTCAGAATAAGTACCGCAGTAGGTATTTATTACTTATATATACAAAGGGTGGTGCGCATATGTCTCGTAATAATGTGAAGACCTTTTGATAATATGAAGCTAAATTTCGTTATAGCTTTATTGGCTAGCATAACACACATAGCCACGTATACGCACACAATAGCGATTAGTCATTTTTAAAATAAAGAACAAAAATTTGAGCGTTCACTTCATAATACCTTGTTCATTGATCAAAAACAGGAAAAGATATTAAAAATATATTTATATAAACCAATTAAAAATAAATAATGTGTGCTATTATTGTTCACAATTACTTAGTTTCATTTACAAATACAAATGCTTATTAATACATTGTTGGGCAGCCATTGTTCGTAATAAAAGCCCCACGGAGACGAAGTAGGACTATGTAAAATTCGCATATTTGATGCGTTACTATAGCACTCCACAAATGAATTATAAAAATTTCATTTATAATATTATCCCTTATTGCCGATTCTTAACTTAACAAATATCGATACATTTTCGATAGATATATAGGATGTTTTATTTTTCTTTATTTTTATTCTATATTTGAAGAGTAGCAAACGAGCGTGCAGGGCACCCGATATTAAGTGGCAACTGTAGCCTATGAACGCTCACATCTAATCTCAAATAACGCTGAAGTCGTCGCCGAAGTCTCACAAAGATGCATTACCACTCCTGAAGATTAAGGCAGCTGCCTCGCTGTAAGTGTACCCGGCAACCATCTTAAATTCAAATTTGATATTAACAATTGCAATAACAATTTTTCATTATGGCAATGTAAGGCAGATACTCTCGGGAGCGCGGTGGGAACCGGTATTCAAAACAGATTCCATGATAAGCGAATAAACTGGTTTCCTGTATGTTCTTAATGATTTACAATAGCGTGATCCGAAGGAGGATTTGGCAATATAAGCTGCGTTTATTCCACACCGACAACGAACTTAGCATCTTTACACGCGTTTTATTCTGGTTCGGAAGACGTGATAAGGACTCTCCCTTACTTACTATTCTTCTCCTGAACACGGATTTTCTTTTGAGATGAAATGGATTAAGACATATTCCGCTATGCTGGGGTGTGAGAGTTGGTAGACTTTACACTCCTTTCAGAACATTAAGAGGAACTTCAGTATATAGATTTCCTAACGATATTTTTCTCACGTTCAAAGATTTGATATGTTTTCTATTATCTTCAAATCAGGTGAAATGTTTTTTTTTGTAAGATGACATTTAAAAAACCGAAGAACCTGGTATTTGAACGTGAGAGGACCAAATTGTACTCGGCTAGAATTGATATAGAACCGGCATTTTTATACGCTATTGACGTATAACTGCAAATCTTTGTAAATGCTACTGTATTCTGGTTCATAAGGTATGGTAAAGGATAGTCACTTAAACGAGGCGTTTCAGTTTAGTCCTCAGGACTAGCAACGCATCTGTGGCCGATTTCAGCTAGGCATTTATCCCCCCTTGGAGTGGTATAGATGCCCTCCATACCATCAGATGGAAGGCGAGCCCGTTTGCTGCTTCTATGCTAAATAAAATATGAAATTATCGTACACGAAGTTTATTTCGACAATGTTAACAATTTTTTTTATTATGTATTTTTTTGAATATTTTAGTATTCTTAATTGAATTACGATATTGTAATGTGGATTTGTTATATTGAATTATTATTTGAAACATATGCATATGGAAGCAGTTTTTTAACTTTCTATTTTTTAACTTTTGTACGCCGAATATATCTATAAAATAAAAAAGTGAATTGTACTAATCTTCTTGCAAACAAATGATTCGTTTACATTTTTAAAATGGTAGGTTGCAACTCCGTTTACAACTCCAATCACACAAAACAAAACCTAGATCATTTGAAAACATTCAACGTTCAGGAAGTTCTCAAAGCAATTAAGGATACCGATATGAGGTACAACTTATATTGTAAGGTTAGAGGTTATCTCCATAACAATTAGGGGACAATAATGTCACCAAAGATTTCAACCTTGCATATTTGCTTAACTGATTCTAGTTGATAAGCAGAATTTAATGACAATGTTTTACAGTCTCCAGGGGACTTCACGCGTTTCCATTTAACGGTACCTTAGTAAAATCAACTTTCCAACTTGTGTAATTCATGATGTCATTGCATTTATTGATGAATGTTTTAAGTAAAAGATTGTCATATTTTGGAGTCAACATGGAAGAGTTGACTTATTTTTATTGAATGCATTCAACACGTTAAGAATATTACTGATGCATAACACTCATATATGTATTTTTCTTAAGTACTTATCTTGATACGAATAATGAAAACTATAGCAAGTATTTCAATTTCGAAACAGTCTGTACCTACCCTTTTATTTAAATCTGCAGCACATGCGTACGGTACAAAATGTAAATAAAGCGGAACTTTCAGATTGAACCAATGTATAAATCGGCCATAATTGACAAGGCATTCAGAAATAATATATCATTACATCAATCACCGCAAACCGTTAAAGATAAAGTTTTGTAACTTGACATGGTTGTTGCTGTGGTAGAGAAATGTCTAATTTATTCAGTGGATACTATTTCCCAAAACCAACCGGTCTTACCTTTCTTCTATGCATAAGTGATACTTATACGGTCAGTGATAGTTATGGTAATGAAATTACGAAGTAATTATGAACAGGTTAGGTGGTTTAGTCACAAGCCATTAGATCGGCCCTTATCATTGTTCATTAACTAAATTACAGTAATATTTGGACCTTCATATATAGATACCATTAAAAATTCTAAAATTAAATTTAACATTACCAACCTTCTCCGCGGGACTGCGCCTGCACTGCTATGCGCTTGCGCAGGTATGGTTTTACCCAGTAGCGCTATACATTTTCGATGTAAACAATAGTCTAGGTCAATTCTTGCAAAATTCTTTATTTTTCTTTAAAAGACCCGCCTAACGTGTTCGATAATTAGAAAATGTAGAGTCCTTTGTTTTGTTATTTATGTATATATAATCACAGAGCATTAAAGTGTATATAACATATAAGTATATGCAACAGGATAGGTTTGACAATAATTTATTTATTTATATAGACTCTTTCTAATGATTATTTTAACAGTTAATGTTTTATTTCAAACAGTCAAATCTGTGCTGGATTCCGTTGTTACACACATTCCGGCGTAGTAACACCGCCATATCTATTATTACCTTCCAACAATGCAGCACTGTTGCATTTTTCCAGACAAACGTTTCTAAACCTTCCTCCAATTCTTTAAAGATAACAATAAATAATGCTTTCTACTCTCATCCAACTCCAACTCTCATTCAACTTCTACTTCTTTCTACATTCAACTCCACGCTAGAATTCCATGTGTTGTGGGCGCCATCAACGAATAAAAAAGAGTACACAAACATCCAGACCCAGAACAGAAATCCAAATTCATCATTTAGTTATCTGCCTCGTCGGGGATCGAACCCGGAACGCTTTGCGCGCGTCATGCTAGATGTTTTGTAACAATGCATCAGATCTGTGACTCCACTTCTATCCATTGATTTGGTGGCAGGTTAGTGGCTTCTTAGCATCAGTTGAAACGCTGGCTACTTTCATTACACAAAAACCCATAAACATTTTCTACACCCACATTACCACATAAAAATTCTCTAAATGGTAGCACGGATACACACACATGAATACACGAACACTCACATCCAGAACAGAAATATAAATTCAATATTTAAATGTGTGCCCGGCCGGAGATAGACCCCAGAAGCTTTAGGCCCATATGATGACCAAACAACAACATCCAACCATGATTATAATCGAATCGACAAATTATGTCTGTTTGTTTTAGAAATGAGGATAGTGAATAATAACTGTTATTTACACAACTATGCTGAAAATAAAATATCTTTCGTGTGTATTAGTTTTGAATAAAACTAATTCGGCTATTCCAAAATAGTTTTAGACGTTACTTTTTTTTTATGTTTGCGAAGTAGCGAACGAACATGCAGGCCACCTGATGTTATGTGGCCACCGCAGCCCATGGACACCCACATCCAACCTCAAACAAAACCGAAGTTCCGTTTGAGACTGTATATGGATGCATCACTACTCCTAAGTACTATGATGGTCGCCTCGCTATATGTGTGCCTGGCAACCGCACCTCTCCAACCGAAACGCAACAACTGCTTTACGGAGGATTATGAGGGCGGCGGTGGTACTTCCCCAGACGAACGATTGTTCTACCACTTATAAAGTTATAATATACTATTTGTTATATTGTAACTTCTTTATATTTATTCATGCTTCCGATTGAATTATATTGATGGACACAGCACTGCTTAAAGCTCTTCCACATGAGTCTGTAGAGACAGACACTAAATTTCGAAATTTTACGCCATTCGTAATTCCAATTTCATGAAAAATGAATGACAACATTCGTTGAACATGAGCGTTGGAATTCATTCTTTTTATGCCTTCTATACTCATTCCACAAGACAATATTCAATACTTCATTTCGCTCCAATAGAACACTATAAAAAACCTTGCACTGCAATCTTAAATATGAAGCCCGCATTAATTTTAATTACATTTTCAATTATTTAATTACACTTCTATTTGAATGTTGATGGCGTTGCTTGTTATTTATAACTTATGGCGTAAAGTGGTCACGGTTTTGCTATCATTAACGAGGGTGACTGTCAATGACATAAAAAATTGTTAAGACAAAGAAAAATATACTACAGTTTATTGTTTGGCATACGGAGCTCTCAAAGCTGGAATCCACGCTGCTGGAATGTTGGGTGCGAATCGAAATCAAATGCTTGAATCACACAAGCCCGATTTTTTTATTTGAAATTTAATTTAGTATATGGTAATTTTATGAGAAATAAAAATACGTAACGTAATTAATAATATACAATGAGTAATATTAACCATTATACACATATATTATAATAATAAGTATTATACTAACAAAGTAAGTAAGACAGTTTGTAGATTGCCACAAGCTCATGTTTGACTTAAAATAATCTTTTGCCGGGTTAGTTGATGATCTTGCTCATTTTGTATCATTATCTGACATAATTCTCCGTGATTGCTTTTGTTTACAATTAAATTCCCAGTTTACATAATTGTTGCCGGTGTAAAATTATTCATAACTCACATATAATTTAAGTATTTTTACCCTCAGTGTACAAAATACAGAAATTATGGCATTTAAAAACATCAACCAAGCATCGATAACAAGACGAATTATCATCCATAAGTTGATAAGAATATGTTATTGCGGATGTAACGAGCATGGCAAATTATGGTTAATTCGCCAATTAGCAGAAATCTAGCAATTACTGGTTACTGCTAAATGATTGTCCAAACTAAACAATAGAATAATTACGTAATTGATATTGTATGTTATCGTAATGCAGATAGGTAGTAAAAGAAATAAGAATAAACCAGTGAATTGTATCACGCTGATAGCTCCACGCTATGTAGGAACATTACTATTGTTCCATTGTGGGTTCCATAAACACTATACCCAGACCCAGAGCAGTAATTTATGCTCTGTCCTGACGTTTGAATATTTCACGTAAAACAATTACCTAAATCGTTTGTATTTTATTAAGTGTCTGCTCTTCCCGGCGTTCGAGCTTGTCACCAAACATAAAAAATTAGAACGCAACAGTTGAAAATTATATTTTTTATATGAGAAGAGTAGCAAACGAGCGCGCAAGTCACCTGATGTTAAGTGGTCACCGCATCCCATGGACACCCACATTTAGCCTTCAACAAGACAAAGTCCCATCTGAAGTCACACGTAGAAGCGTTACTATTCCTGAGGGATAATCATTTCGCTTGTAAGTGCTGATGGTCATTTCGCTTCCCGAAAACCACACCTCCGATCAGTTCGCTTCGTGTCCGGAAAACCACACCTCGCGTATAGAAGCAAGAATTGCTTCACAGTGGATTATGAGGGCGGCGGGATTAACTTCCCGGTCGAACTACAGTTCTACCACCTCTAATACTATTACAAATGGTTTATTTTTATTTTATTTACATATTATATTATATATACACAAATAAGCAAAAGAACCAAGAACATTTTATATCCATTTTATACGAACTTCGCATATACTTCTATCATAAACGATTTTCCAGGACTTTAATTAATATTACGCAGTGATACAAAATATTTATTAGCCATCTAATCGGTCTGGCTGCAGGCCAGGCCACTTTGCGAAGAGACGACAAGAATACCATTTACATTTAAAGATATTCAAAGGCTATCGTCACGACTAAAAGCAAGTAGCGCTTGTGCATTAAGTTTGTATATCACGCGTGTTGATTCCTACCTATGATCGATCACGGACATCGCTACCCTTAGGAATTGTACACTGCCTCATCAGAACTTTGGAACGTAAGAACAGTAACGATGGTTCTTTAACTGCCACTCTCTTTAAAGGTAGCAAACTGTGACCACTTTACGCCGTAACAGAAACGGCGCTTCCAACTTTCAGCTAAATATATATTTAGTAAATGTATAACTGGCTAATTGAAATAATGCAGTCTCCAGGGAATATGAACTTTGGAGTCTTGGGGAGTTCAAGTGAGGCTGTGACTGTTTTATTATTTGTATAACTTCGTGAGGACGATAATTTGCTGTAACCACAAGTTGCAGTACCAACTAAAGCAAACGGAAGACTGAAGGTTGCTTGCTCCAAGAAGAAATCAATAGGCATTACGCTGGATGGAGCTGGACTTAACACATTGACTGCAGCGCTAATATTCGAAACAATCCACCCGCGCAGCGCGTAGCACAACAGATGTTTTCCAGTACGGCGGCACACACCGCATGCGTGTGGGCCGCACGGGTGGCGCGGACAGTAAAAACGACAAGTGCATTTGCCGCAGTCAATGTGTTAAGAGGGTAGAAATCTTACATAACCTGATGCATCCCGCATCCCTTAAGGGATCCAATGGATCGGGGGATGAGATATATAATATTTGGATATTACATTAAGTGGAATTCCGTCCGCCCCAACTACTCTCTCCTTCCGTAACCAAAAAAATATATAAAGGTACTTACGTTTAATAACACAGAGGAAAAGCTGTTAATAATCACGAATGCATCGAGGAACCTTCAAGATAAGTTATTCCAGTGTTTCGACTTTGCCAAGGACATGCCATAGGTGCATATCGGATAATCAGTTTGCAAAAGACATTACCTCATTTATGACACTAAAAGCACGACATAGCCTGAAAATGAGGTCTGACCTTTCAATAGAGGTCACCTAAAACAGGTAAGGTTAAGAACTAGGTAAATCTAGATTGTACTTTATGAATAATATAATTGAAACGGAAGTGTCTAATTCCAAAGCAACTGCCAATATTTAAGGTTTGCAAGATATAAAGGTAAAAATATTTTTGTCTATATGCCTGTATATAATCTTAGAAATTTTCACACTAATAATGGTTAGCTGTTTCCGCCGTTTTTATTGGTCTAGATAGTTTTTAGTTTGGGTAAGAGGTGGATAAGATAAATGAAAGGGAGATAGATTGAGGAATTTCTCAGGATTCTGCTGACTTTACTTATTCGGGAAATATAGCGTTATGTCAGTATATTACTCAATAAAATCTCCTCATTCTTATATAAATCCTTGAATGAAGATTTAGGTACAACTGAAGTTCTTTGATATATGTGCAAATTAAATTCTCGAGTAATTAAGCTTATGTGTCTATCGAATACAAATATATTATATGATTGATATTTTCCTCAAAAAGTAGCTAAAAAACGAAAATAATTATTCTATTAATATGGTATAAAAATTTTGATTTCGTAAGAGAACAGATGAATTATGTTAAACAAAAAAAAAATGTCAATACATCTAAAAAATGCGCTTTATGTGACGTGATGTGTCTTTGTATCAACTTTTCGCATCTTTTCACAATAAACACAGATCCCACATTACATAAGAAACAAGATTCCAAAATTGGAAGCCCAATGGGCATTGATGTCGATTGCAAAATGGACTCTCTGGCATTCGTCTGCAGGGGCACATCTATTCATCTGACCCGCGTGGCGCAGCGGACACCATACTTGTCTGATAAGCAGAGGGTTCCGGCTTCGCGTCCCGGTTAAACTGTAAACGGTAAACATGCAAATCATTAATTTAATTTTCTGTTTTGCATTTGGGTGTCTGGGTACTCGTCGTATGTCTATGGTACCCACGGCACAGGGAATCCTAGTGCGAGGCTATAAGTATAGAATGCAGTATTCTGTATGAAATTGGTAATAAATATCCATTGAGGGCAATATCTAGTACGGTGCTAGTGCTGAGGACTAAGATGGAACGCCTCGCAAAAATAAAATAGACTTGCTCTTGAATCCAGAACGCCATAGCGCTATGTACTCTATACTATAAGGCAGAAACAGATGTGGCGGTCATGCCGCCACAAGCAAACGTCAAAAAGTTCTACCTTAATTATTTACTTATTTACCTTAAATTATTCATCATCATCATCATCAACCCATTAATATACGATTGCTGGACACGGGTCCCCTCTCAAAATGAGAAGGGTTAGGCCATTGTCTACCACGCGGGCTCAAGGATTCGT
>DWKL01001161.1:0-15421 GCA_018249415.1 Phareas burnsi | reverse complement strand
ATATATTCCACTCTATAGCATCGTGCCCAGAATATTGTCAACATATCCTCGTTGTATAGCGTGGCTAAGTTTTTAAATGATTTAGCTACCAGTCCTCCGGTCAGCCTGTTCAAGGGTAATTCATGTTTAATGCTACATTTTTTTTATTTGATATAAGTATCAAACGAGCACGCATGCTACCCAATGTTAAGTGGTCACTGCAACCCATTGACACCCATACCTCCCTGAAACAAGATTGATATCCTATCTGAGATCGTACATACATAAATGCGTTACTACTCCTGAGGACCCGGCAACCGCACCCCTCCAAACGAAACAAAAGTATAGCTTCACGGCGGATTGGCGATGGTACCTTCTGGGACGAACTATATAGTCCTACCACCCATTAAGCTTAAGTATATTAATAAAAAAGATGAACGCTGTTTTAACATACTGTAAAATTGGATCAATGCCGGCTCGAAGGATCATTAAAAACTGTCTTCTTTATTTATATTTGTTTGTTCATCAACATTTTATAGCAGTAATGGTCGAATAATAAAATTTCGGCCCTTCGCTCTGATAGTCCGGGGTTCGAATCCCATTGATTTACTGATGTTTAGATGCCACGAATTTTCTGTTAGTTGCGTGTTACAATTTATCCCATGGCATATAAATGATGAATGGACACACAAGTCCACACAAGGATTCCCTGTGTGGTGGGTGCCAAAGAGTACACACCCAGACAGAACCGAACGCTAACTTCATAATTTAGATCTCTGCCTTGTCGGGGATCGTACTTGGACGTGGATCGTGGACGTGGTTCGTACTTGGATCGGATCGTGTCCGACCCGAATGGTGACTAGTTGCTCGATGCTCGCAAAGATGAAACCTTGTTAAGCTATGTTTGTTAAGTACATATACAAACGTTGGTCCGGAATACTAACGTCATTGTAATAATAGATGTCTTCATAAGATGTTCTAATTGCGATTACTAATGATGGTATTGTATCTAACGGCCTCGTATGTACATACAAGTATTATGCAAAATCGTTATGTGAAATATCTATCCTTGACCCTGTTCCGATGTTACGTAACATATACGTGGGGACTTGATACCCTTGCCTGACCTCTCTTGCCATACGGCATTATACACCACGTTAATGGGGAAAAGTGAAGTACCACCAACGTAATACCCCGTCGAAGCAATTTATGTTTCGGTTGGAGAGGTGCGGTTGCCGGGTACACTTACAGCGTAGCGACCTTAGTCCTCAGGAGTAGTAATGCATCTACGCACAACCTCAGACAGTGCTTCAGTCCTGTTTGAGATTAGACATGGGGGTCCATAAGCTGCATTGACCACTTAACATCAGGACACTTGCAAACTTATACGCTACTTTTCTCATATAAAAAAAAAGTTTACTATTGTTCATAAATAATTCCGTTCATTTTATATAACCGATTTATGTATACAAGTTACATGAGATAACGTTTTAACAATATTACACTGCACCACTAATTCAAGCGTGATTTGTTGTTGCAGTAATTCTGCAATCACCATCTACATAATTGTTGATGTAAACGAATTCATTGCATAACTTATTTGGTTTTTGCTTCACAGATTAGCCGGGAAAGCCAATTAATGGATTATTCTCTAATTGAACAGCAATTTGCTGGAAGCTAGTCGTTATTGAAATAATGTGTTACCAACGCGTAATTTTCAATGTACACTTACATAATACTTTCAACGTACTGTCATTGTTATTAGGCGAAGAGATTAAATTCATAATTCCATACTATACTCTATTAGTATTTCTATATACTACTTTATTGCTATAAATGTAAAAGTAATTGTCTGTTTGTTTGTCTGCTACCATTTGACGGTGAAACCGCAGAGCTGGTTGCGATCAAATTTGGCAAGAAGGTAGCTTACACACAGGGAAACATAAAACGCCATTAGTCCCAACAAGTATTTGTGTTTTTGTGAAAACACTAGCAAAAAAACACGCCTGTGTGAAAACACTAGCAATTTTTTTGATTTTAGCTAACATGTCTGTTAACAAGAGTCAAGGACAAACACTTAAGTAGTGGGTGTAAGTATGTACACTTAAAAAAACATGTGGCGTGCTCAAGTATGTCCAGCAAACATGTATCTAACGTGCTCAAGAGTATCCAACCCGAAAATCATTTATCTAATCAAAAGATGGCAAATCAAAACCGTTGTGTAGTTCCGTAACCCCGTTTTGGTGACTTCAATTACTTCCAGCCCTTTTTGTCTTGTCAAAAGATGACACAATTAAAACGTAGTTTAGTTCCGTAACGACATTTTATTGACATAAATTACTAATATTATGGTATTTTAGGTATTATTTGATATTTATATTTATATTAAAACGAAATAAATAACTTGATGGTCAGTGTCTCTCTCACTCGATCTCTCTTAGACTCCGCTTTGACGTAACCAGTACCTATCGTATCTTTGATTAACTTACAGCGACAATCGGGAAAGCCAGGTTATTTAAAGCTTTTAATCGTTGTTAGTCGTATATACTTTAATAACTCGTAATCGAGTTTATAGATTATTACCCTGATTTCGTTTACAAAAGTATCATGAATATTTTTAAAGATTTACGTATATTTTTCAAAATAATATATTCGTTATGTAAGTATATATTGATCTGTCATAGAGAAGCTAGATACGAATGTTCCTGCCTCTTGAAATCCACTAGCACGAAGTCACAAGGACTTCTATTATAACATATCATCGATGTAACAGAAAAGTGACTCAAGTCATATATTTCATTTACTTGATTTTCTAAAATTTATACTTATATACTTTCATAAAAACTTTCACTTTTTTACTTTCACGAATTAATACTAAATATTGCATATGCCTCTCATGTAATCTATAGTTATGCGTCGTATTATTAGTGGATTTTGGCATCTGTAGGCTCCGAATTCAAATTACAATGAAATTTTGTTATCAAAATAAAAAATGGTTTTTAAAATGTGCCAGTTTTTTTTATTTAATCGACGATATATTTGAATGTGTTTTATATTAGGCGAATCGTCTCGCAGCAAAATATGACAGTGGTCGCTGCCGCCATGGACATCTATAATAGACCTCAAATAGAACTGGAGTCTTACCTAACAATCACAGGTGTGCTGCTACCATTGAAGACGAAGTTGATACGCTAAATATTTATATCTCTATCTTGGAATACCCTTCAAACAGAACACAGCCGCACGACGCTGCCGATGAAGTTGTAAAAATACAAGAAAATGTGCCACATAACAATGTATTTAATGGACTGTAACTCTTTTCAGATGGAAAGTTTGATAAAAGAAATGCAAGATCCAGAAACGGGGGTGCCAGTACGGAGTCAAAAACTTTTTCTTAGTGTTATTCCTTCAGCTTTTGCGGGTAAGAAATTATAGCACATTTTATTATACACATCATATGTACATCCTTTACATGAGAGTGATTCATTGTACCAAAACTAGTGGCGAGCGCAGCAGCCCTGCAGTTCATGATATGATATTTTATTAATACCGTAATGATAAGATTTTAGCCTTTCTCGCTGGGGTCCAAGATTCGAATCCTATGAAACCAATTTCATATTTTATAACATTTACATGAGAGTGATTCATTGTACCAATACTCTTGCCGAGCAGCAGCAGCCCTCGAGTTCATGATACGATATTTTATTAATAGCCCTATGGTAAGGTTTCAGCCTTTCTGGCTGGGGTCCAAAATTCGAATCCTATGAAACCAATTTCTGGCTTTCAAAATTATTAGCGTTTTAGAAATAATTTTTCATTTAATTTAACGGTTAAGGGAAACGCCGTGAGGAAATCCTATACGCCTGAAAGATATCTGCAAAAATTCTCGAATGCGTGTGACTTTAATCAATCCGCACTTCGCTTGCATGATGAAATATGGTTTTATCCTTTTCACTCTGAAGAAAGTAATAGGGCAACTGTATTAGAGTGACAAACATGAAGATTTTTAACTATAATATAAATTGTTTGTTTGATTCAAACACGGTATATCTACGCGCATATATAATGTGATGCATTAATTTGATTCAATCAATCAATCAATTTTATTCATCTGCCCCCTTGAGCGGGAGTATTTAATGTCCCATTGTCCAATTGGCCTCTATTTAAATAATATGCTCTGATAATTTGATTTATTTGCATAACTCTATGTGTGTCATCATCGTCATCAACCCATTAAATTAAATTAATATCCCACTTATGGGCACGAGTCTCCGTTCAGAATGAGATGAGTTAGGATTAGGGTCCACCACGCTGGCCAAGTGCGGATTAGTAGACTTCACACACTTTCTAAAACTCTACAGAGAACTCTCAAATGTGTAGCTTTCCTTATGATGTTTTTCTTCATCGTTAAAGCAAGTGATAATCAATTTGTAAAATGCACATAACTTCGGAAAATCGGAGGCGCGTGCGGGTTTCGAACCCCGGACCAAGTGGCGGGCTGGAATCTTAACTACTAGGCTATATCTGTTTGTGTATGCCATATACATTCTATTTATGTATTGTTATGTAAATATGCAGTTTTCAATCTATACTCCTATACTAATATTATAAAGTTAAAGATCTTATTCATTTGTTTGTGTGTTAAAACGCGCTAATTCTTGAAACTATTAGACAAATTCTAAAAAATGTTTTCGAATTTAATACGCTATTTATCGAAGAAAGTTTTAGTCTATGTAACGTTCCGCTACGGTCCTTACGAGCGGAACAATCACCATGCAAAGTTTACGTAAGAATGTATGCAAGCTAGAACGAATACGCGGATGCGGCGGTGTTATGGCGACATATTTTTATCCACACAAACGAAGTCACGGGTATCGCTAGTGTTTTTATAAAAGTGAATCATCAGCAGCCGTTTTACTGATAATATTATGCCTCCTTGTCCTTTCGCTCTTTTGAGATAGTGACAAAAATATTTGTTTTAACAGCAAATAAGACAAGAGTCCAGCCTCATGTTGATCACAGACGCTTTCCACTTCCATATTAACCTAGTTATATGCAGTGATAGCCTAGTGGTTAAGATTCCGGCCTCTCAAGCTGAGCGGATAGGGTACGAAAACATCACGCGCGTCTAATTTATCGAAATTATGTGCGTATTAGATATTAATTATCACTTGCTTTAACGATGAATCAAAACGTCGTGAGAAAACCTACACATCTGAGAGTTCTTTGCGAAGTTCTCAAAGGTGTATGAAGTCTACCAATCCGCACTTGGCCAGCGTGGTGGGCTATAGCTTAAACCTTCTCATTCTGAGCGGAGATCTGTGCCCAGCAGTGGGACATAATGGGTCGATGATGATTACCTTAGTTTTAAGTACGTTATATGGAATCGGAGATACTTTTTCCCAATCTATGCTGAAATATGTACTTCGTTCGGAGACACGTACTTTTCCTCAATGTACGCTATAATAAAAACATTACAGATGACGACATATTTCGTGATACGCGTTCAATATACTTTTCACATTTATAGCTATGCCATATAGCTATGCCAATGAAATGCCATGCGGCGGCTCCCGTCTTAGGCGTCTAATTGTAAAATCAATAGGGACGCATTATTTACATTATGCGGTAGTCGTTCACCGCCCCTTCACGTTTTAGCTTTTAGACGATTATGTGTACTTAATCTTACTGACAGGAATCCGCACTGATCCGCATTGGAGCAGCGTGGTGGAGTATACTCTTTAATAGGTGGTAGAACTATAGTTCGTCCGGGGAAGTGCTATGGTTGCCGGGCACACTTACAGCGAGGCGACCATCATAGTCCTCAGGAGTAGTGACGCATCTACATATGACATTAGATAGAACTTCAGTTTTGTTTGAGTTATATGTGAATGTCCGTGGGCTGTAGTACCTACTTAAAATCAGGTAGCATGCACGCTCGTTTGCTACTCTTAAAACATAGAAAACGCCTTTCCCAGTTCTGAGGAGACTCGTATTTAAAACATCTTATGAAAATTGATGCAAGCGATGTTATTGAATACATGCGACGAATACGTATTACATATTTTTAGCATAGTGTAAATGTGCTGAATCCAAAATGTCATACGTCCGAGAAAAACAAAACACGTCCCTAAATAGATAGAATTTAATATAACCGAATATTCTGTAAATTTCTTTATCTTGATGTTGTGTTTGTTTTAATATTCCCTATAGCAATGACAATCGTGGTAAATGCAGTGACAGCATAGTGGTAAAATCTCGCTCCCCCACCCTAGAAATCCCAGGCACCTTTATTTTTTCGAAGTTATATGCGTATAAAAAAATAATTATCACTTTCTTTTACGGTGATAGAAACATCGGAAATCTTCATGTCTGGAGAAATGTAATTCCACCGGATAAAAGATAATTGAAATGTGATTTTCCTTTATCTTTTGTTGGAAGGGGATGACCATGGTCATAGTGGTTCTTTATTTATTGCCAGTAACCAATTAGAATTAAATTCAATCGCCTCGATAAATACTTTTTAAAAGGATTTTTAATTTAGCTATCAAACAGTGGCTAGCTAGCTATCAAACAGTGATAACCTAGTGGTAAGATTCCTTACTCTCCTCCGACTTCGAGGTTGTGAAGAATCCAGGGTTCGAGACCGGCATGCACTTCGACTTTTTCGAAATTATGTGCATGTGTGTATTTTCATCCTCAGAAAAGATTGGCAGGGGCCAGCAGTGGAACAGTAATAGTTTGATGATGATAGTTTTCAATTTAATTTGAACCGTTTAAAAGGATTTGTATAAATTTGTTTTCAGGTTATGATCTTGTGGAGTGGTTAATGGAACGATTTAGTCTAGAAGAACCTAGTACCCGTAAGTAAAAGTCCATTAAACTCTAGGAAGATAAGTCCGCCGCTAAGAACATACAAACATTGTTATGTTATAGATGGATCAGATCGACTATTTTTTATGTTAGAAGATAAACACAAGGGTGCGGTCCACCTGATGTTAAGTGGTCACTGCAGCCCATGAACAGCTACATCTAGTGTTAAACAGGACCGAAACCCTGTCTGAGGTCGTACGTAGATGCGCTACTTTAGAGGACTCGGACCGTCGTGTCGCTCGCAAGTGTGTGACAACCACCTCTCCAATCGTAATACAAGAACTATCTCACGGCGGATTTAGAGTGCGGTGGTGGTGCTTCGGACGAATTAAAATGTTACCATTTAAAAACATATCAGAAAGCAGATAATTTAGTGAACTAAAATACTTTTTATATTTTTGTGTTTGTTTCAGCTGACGCTCTACATTTAGCAAATCAACTCTGTCAATATGGTTACTTCTTTCCTGTGAACGATTCAAAAAACCTTGTGTTAAAGGATGATTCTTCTCTTTATAGATTTCAAGTAAGGGTCGGATCATTATCATTATATTAATAAAGATCTTCCTTTTTTGTTATTATATATTCCAGTATTACATGACTTTATTTTAATGGTTTCGTTTCTTTATTTTATACAAAATTAAGTTTGTAGATAACGTTGACCTTCCCAGTAAAAAACACCCACTGATCAAGATTCACAATGTTTTTGGTGCTATGGACATACAAAGGCGAGCCAATCTTATTTAAACTTCTGACAGGTCGGAATTCGAATCGAATACTCTACTTGTCAGCCCGGTATATTACCGCTGCGCCAAGCGATTCGGTAGAATTTAAAAATCAAGCGATTTAAAAAGATTTCCTTTATGTTACTTATCCAGTGTCTAGAATATCAACTTCATCAGACATTTTATTAGTAATCATATGTATAAATTTCGTCCTCCAACGTCGGTTACGATATAAACATTGCTTCGTATAACCTCCCCAGAGTTCGTACTACTCAATAGTCGCAATATTAAAATGGTTTCTTGTTTCCTCTCCCAGATACCATGCTATATAATAGTTACGATATAAACATTATTTCTCGTCTCCTTTCCCAGAAATCGTACTACTTACTACTTACGATAGAAACACTGTTTCTTGTTTCCTCTCCCAAAGTTTGTACTATTCAAAAGTCAGGATATAAACATCGTTTCTTGTCTCCTCTCCCAAAATCCGTACGATTTAATAGTAACAATATAAACATTATTTCACGTCTCCTTTCTCAAAATCCATATTGCTTAATGATCACGATAGAAACATTTTTCTTGTCTTCCCTTCCAGAGTTTGTACTATTTATTAGTCACGACGTGAAAATTGTTCCTCGTCTCCTCTCCCAGAATCCGTACTAACAAATAATCACGATATAATTGTATCTGCTTCCTGTCTCAGAGTCCATACTACTGGCCGTGGCAGGGGCCGCGAGTGGCTGGCAGCGGGTCGAGCGCGCCTTCATTGGGGCCGGACAATGTGGAGTACGCAATATACCTCGTTAAACGCACGTTAAGGAACAAGCAGCGTCACGGTTTGGAGGACTACGAACAGGAAGCACTTGCCAATCTGAAGAAAACTCTCGCTGCCAAGTGGGATTTTATCACGATGCAAGCCGAGGAACAGGTGAGATAAAGTAATGCTGTTTTATTCTCGGGTCTCCATCGGGTTCTACTGGAGCATCATTTTTTGGAAAAATCTTTGTCGTTTTCGTTTAAAAAATCTTTTTGACCATCTTCTTTTCAATATTAAGGTAAACGGGTATATACAAGCAATCAAATTTTTTGTTTTTCAAATGATAAGTATATAATTTACATAAATACTTTTATGAGATATGATTTTTTAAATATTCATTGAACTATGTAATTGCAATATTGTAGTTCACAATGACAGCTCAGCGACGGTACTGCAATCTATTGATAACAGCACTTTTTTTTTTCTACAATTTCTTTAAGACACATTACTGGGAAATTATAAATACGGTGAACGGTAATCCTAGCACAGGTTATTGTCGAATGAAAATAACCGGTTCTATTCAAATTACCGACCCGAATTGAGTGTGGATGTTCTCATCTTTGTATACGTCCATGGCACCCCCGACACGAAATCCCAGTATGGGGCTATGAATATAGAATGCGAAGGGTTTCTTCGAACTATTTCAGACCTTAATGATCTGTATTAGTCCACTGTATCGTCAGGTGCGGTTAGCTAAGGAGAGGAAGAAGGGCGACAAGATTGTCAGCGACAGCCAGGAACGCGCGTACTGGCGCGTGGCCCGGCCGCCGCCCGGTGTGCCCAGCGCGCTCGACCACTGCCCAGTGCCGGTGCGCGCTCGCCATCCGCGCCCCAAGCGCCGCACCGTGCACCAACTCGCTAGGGAGGTGAGGCGTTTGAAATTATTACACCCACCCGTAGCATCGTAGCACGCAACGATCTCAGGCCATCCACCCTAAGCGGTACACCGATTCGAGGGAAGAAGACTAGACTCATAAGTTATTAAACTCCCGCCTTGCAAGCAGCAATACATGGACCAATCCTGGGGAAATCTCTCCAAGTGTCGTCACATGCATCTGCTCGCTAAGAGAGGCTAGCTAAGCTTTACGACGTTACAAGTACCCTCGTAGCACCATACCCACGTATTTATCACCACACTGCACCATTCGTTCCAACCGCCGCAACGTGTCCACGTCGGACCAACTCAATAGAAAGGTGAGGTTACATCCGAAGTTTAAGAATCTCCTCATACATCATAGACATTTATCAACTACCTTGCTCGTCCTACCCCTAGCGCTACATCGTGTACCAGCTCATTAGGGAAGTCAGCTACAACTAAAGTTGTTAAGACCCATGTTGCATCGTAGCAATGCATCAATAACCATATCGAACCAATCACTTCAATATGCTGCAAGGTGTCGTCGTTACACCGAAACTTATGAGAATCATAGCAATGTATTGATCTCCCACTCAGGCTATCTACCTCAAGCGGAACATACCAACCCGCCTCCGTCCTTGGCCGTCCATCCCAAATACCGTACTATGCGAGACAAGAGACTTTGTCCACACAAAGGACAAAATATTTTGACATCATCGGACTTTGCACTAATCTGAATAAATGTGCGCCGTGAAATCAATATCTTACGAAATACCATTTAGATCGAGGTCCTGTGTGCAGCAACTGCTTAAATCATTGTCACTGTTATTTCTCTACCTATGGAAACCTCTGAAGAGATTATTGCTGCGTCATGAAAAAATTTCATCACAAGAGCCATCCTATATACTTTACTAAATAGAACAGAGTCAATAGAAAAGCAGAAATGAATTCCTCATTAGAACTTTCAGCAAATGTATAACAAAAGTAACCTCAAAAATAAAAAAATAAATGACTAAAATAACATAAAAATTAATAATGTGCATCCGTAAACAGCTACAATAGTCCACTTTGTTGAATTCCTCTGCGTTTGTTCCAGATTGAACATCTAAAAGCTAGTTTGGACCGTACGCGAGTGAAGACTTCGATTGCCCTGGACGCCCTTGTGGCGTACTCGGAGACCTTCGCCGCGTATGACACATGGCTCTCGCCGCCGCAGCCCTCCAATCCTTGGATCAGCGATGACACCGTCTTCTGGCAGATCAACAGCCCTATGTGAGTTATTTAGTCACATGTTCGTTGCATTTTTCCATGTATGTGTTTCTAGTCGATAGATAATCTTATATAGTATCTAGATTATTGCTTCACTACAAGTTCCAACCGTTTTATCTTGTATTACTTTCCGTACTTCCGAAATTTCTTCTAATGTCAATAAATGTACGTAACTTAAACTACTACTACTACTTGTTTTAACTCATTACCAACGGCAATTCTTCGGTCAAGTTAAATGACGTTGAGTGACGAATATCCGCGAATGAATCGTCTTGAATTTAGAGATTATGTGAGATAATTAAGCTCAAAATTGCGTCGTGTCATCATATGTATATTGGTACAAATAAACATTACAATTCTTCAAGTATCGTCTTAACACTCAAGGGCTAGATCCTCCACTACAGTCCACTGAATAGCTCGCTGAATATTCAAGTAAAATTACCGTCAGTTCTCAATGTCCTTCAGCGTAGAGACGCCGAGTGAGAAGCGCGTCCAGCGCTGGGCATTGTCCATTGAAGAGCTGGTGTCGGATCCCACGGGGCTGCAGGAGTTTACCAGTTTCCTGCGCAAGGAGTATTCGCACGAGAATATCCGTTTCTGGCTCGCGGTCATGGACCTTAGACGGAGTAGCACCAAGCAGATACCGAAGAAACTTGAGGATATTTATGAGTGAGTGTTGGGTTTTCCAAAACATTAGTATCTTGTTTATAATTCCAGCTATAGTGCAAAAAGCACCGCTGTTCACTTTAAATCCCATGGGTAATTTTGACTTCTACTGAATTTCATTCATAGATTTGCCTAACTATTGTCATTATGGATATTTATTAAATACTTTAAAACCAAAGCGCTTTAGGTATAAGGAATAAAAACTACAGCAAAAAAAAAATTGGAAACAGTGTTGTTAACACATAAGATACTCTGTCATATTGTAACTATCGCACTTTCGATTCATTTTCGATAGTTGATACTTATAAGAAGAGTTTTAATTTAGCCCTCAGACACTGACTACTGATCGTAGTCATCAATTGACCTGAACTGTTCGTATGTTACTTGTAAAAATGTTTACTAATGTATATTCTAAAGTAACGCTTTAACGTTTCTGTGCTCATAACCCCATACTAGGATTCCCTGTGCCATGGGTATCATAGACACATATATTACGAGAATAAATAGGCAATAAATACAAATAAATTACTTAAAAGTGAAGCGTAAAACCCGACAGGGAGTTCCTGAAGCCCGGCGCGCCGTGCGAGATCAACATCGACGGTGCGACCGCGGAGCGCGTGACGGAGGGCATGCGCAGCGGCTCGCGGTACGCGCTGGACCACGCCGCAGACCACGTGTACGGGCTGTTGCTCAAGAAGGACTGCTATCCGCGCTTCGTGCGCTCCGATCACTTTCAGCGACTGCTCGCTGAGGGCAGAAGCGTCTCGCAGAAGAAAGCCAAGTAATTATTTTCCTTTGCCGTTTTTTGGACTTCCCGACGTCGTTTTATATGAAATAGGAGGTCAAAGAACTCTTCGTCGTTCCACCCCAGAAGTACCATCACTGCGACTATTTCTGCCCTATAACAATAGTATTAAATGCCGCTGTATTAAGCTTTGAAGGGAGGGTAAAGCGCTTTGCTTGTAAGAGAGACGGACTTTGCAAGGCGTTCCAACTTAGCTCTTAGGGGAAGTAAGTCGCAACGCATCTGTGGCCGTCCTACGAAATAACATCATATTTATGCATTCGTCATGCATATTTTAATGTTGAATATTTTAATTGGTAGGTCATTTAATTACACAACAAACATCTTAGACTCAGATTGAGTATTGAAAAAGATTTAGGACATGAATTTCATTTCGTTGTGCGGCAGTGACTTGCACGCCTAATAATGCCATACTCGATGATATCGTGGAATCGATCGCCGTCAACAGGTTCTTCAACTTCGGCGGGCAGGTGAAGAAGAAGCCGGGGTCGGCCGGCGCGGCGCTGACGCGGCGGCGCGGCTCCGACCGCTCGCTGTCCGGCTCCGCGCACGAGCTGGCGCTGTGCGCCGTGCAGCCGCCGCGCGCGCCGGAGCCGCCGCCGCACTCGCACTCACAGTCCAACCTCGCTGACATACCCTTCCGGTACATTACCACATCGCCCACGCCTCTGCACCGCGCGTAAATTTCATTGCAACCCTTTTTATTCGAGTGCGACAGAACGAGAGTTATGTTTATCGAACGTATATATGTATGTATGTTTATTTGTTCGACACGGGCTGTAGGCTTAACGGCTTGACACATTTTAATATACGACGTCTCGTTATGTTTGTCTTGGTAGCGCGAATGCCACTGGGACCATTAAAATTTCAAAAAAACAAAATGGAGTCCTTAATTTGCGTGTTTCGGCGCGGCATATGGAACTTAATTAGTTAAGTGTTTTTGCACCGTGTGTGATATTTACAATCCACCAGATTTCATTTTACATTTCTTATGTTTCAGGGATCCTCTCGAGGATGACACAGCAGACATTTTGCCATGGGAGTGTTCATCACGGGAGAGCGGATACGGGACGCGGCGGCGGCAGGACTCGACCGCCGACTCCGGGAGCTCGTCGTCGGACGTAAGCGCGGCGATAGTGAGCGCGGAGCGGCGCCGTCTGCCGCAGCAGAGCACGCTGGACGGCGGGCTGCGCGGCGCGCCGCCGCCGCTGCGTCGGCTGTCCGCCGTGGAGCCGCGCCACCTCGCGCCGCTCGCTTCACCGCCGCGCACGCCGCGCGCGCCCCCAACCGCGCCCGCAGCGCCCGCGCCCTCGCACGCCACGCACCCCACGCCGACCATAAGCGTCAGCTCCGCGCCCGACGACGACTCGCCCGACGATCGCCGCTCGCTGCCACAATCGGATGAGCCGTCGTCCGTGTTCGCGTCCGCGGACGCGACGCCCACCGACACACCCGCCACGCCGCTCCGCGCCAACGAGCCGCGAGGCGAGACGCCGCGGGTGGAGGTGCGGGTGACGCTCGAACCGGACGAGCGGGACGAGCCGCTCGCCGCGCCCGAGGCGCGCCCTTCGACGAGAACGAGGGCGACATCCGAGGAGTCGACGCGACGATCGTCCCGGGAATCGTCGACGACCGACGCGGAGCCGGCGCCGAGCGAGGAGCCCGGCGACGCCACCGACTCCGCTCGCGATGCGACGCGGGCCGACGACGCGACGGACTCGACGGGCAGCCCAGTGTCGGTGCGGCCATCGTCGGCATCGGAGCCGAGCGCGCGCGCGGCCCCGCTGGCCGTGTGCGAGGACGTCGGGGTAGACGACGACAACGTAGACAAAGTGCCTTCGGTGCCCACGCAGCGAGTGTCGCCGGACTGCAGGTCGGCGTCCGAGTCGGACGCTGCGCGGCGGGTGTCCCGCGAGGACGACCCGGCGCCGGGCTCCGAATCGAATATTGTTAAGCGCGGCGGGAGAGGCGACGTCGGCGACCGTAAGCGGAACGACATTTGTCCCTGGGAGGACGAGTAAGTACTTATATATTTACGTTTGAGGCGAGGATTTCTGTGAATGTGGAATTTGTAGACGCCTCGTTTAGCCCGCACGTATTAGATGAGCATTCGGTAAACTGAGAACTTAGTGAAACGCCCGAAGTTATAATAAAACGCTGGTCGTCAGTATGATTGCTCTTGAATTGTAGTTATGCTTACATTGTAATTTGTTAACTTAAAGATATCACAACACAACTGCATTTTGCAACCGATTTTTCTTTATTTCATCGTTTGTAGCATTAGCATTTAGAAACTCATTTGCATGAAATTTTGGTCATGTTATATAATATTTTCTTTTTATTTACATCCTTATCGATCCGAACACAGATTCGTTATAAAGAATCTCTCCTCAAATCTTTTTATACTCTGTTATGTTACTATTCTTTTCTTAAATTATTTTGTACTTAAAATGTGAATAAATACAAGTATTTATATGTAGTTGTTGAGTTTTATTGAGTGACTAGACTTCTGCCCGCGATGTTGTCGCCGCTTGAAAAAAGCACAAAACCCTTTTAATTCACCTCCCGAGCACATGATGGCCCATATTTCAGAAAGGTCAGACTGTAACAGGCTGTGGCTCTGTTTTTTCAATCTTGTTCAATCCTATAGCAGTATTTATGTCTAACTGTATGCATTTAAAGTGGAAAATCCCCATGTAAATGGATTGAGCAGTTTATGGGTAATTTGCGAACAAACATACAAACAAACAAACGGAGACAAAGAATTAGAACGATTCTAAATTGTTTTGTATTTAGAAACTATTAAATAACTATTAAATAGTTAGCTTCTTTACCCAAATATCCGTAGAAGAAAAAGTCAAAACTAATGTATTTAGATAACAATCAATCTACGATAAAGCGAAGAAAGAATTTGTATCAAAATATAAAATATATATATATTCAGATATAATTTATAATATAATTTGTTTATTATTATTCCAGACTAGGTTTTATTTTGCATGAGGCGAATAATTTAAGTTATATTATTATTCAAGGAGCGACAATGTTAATTTGCATAGCGTCTTTTATGGCCGCACAACTGGCGTTACATCTTTTTAGGGTTCCGTTGCCAAATGACAAAAACCCTTATAATTTGTCTTGCCCCTCTGTATGTTTGTTAGTCCTATCTCACCATTGGTGTAGGGGTATAGTGAAATTTGAAAAAAAAAAAAGTGAAAAAAAAAAAATTAATGGCACTCCACATACTATATAATGGACTTTTTTGCCACTGATGTGAAAAATATATTATCGTGACATATGCCCATCAAAATTCGTCAAAATTCACCCCTCCACCGTCCACCCCCCCCCCCCCCTCCCCACTCTTCAGTACACCTCTTTCTGTGTTTTTTAAAAAACTTTTTCATATAATTTTTCTTATCTCTCTCTGTTATGCG
>DWKL01001160.1:0-15421 GCA_018249415.1 Phareas burnsi | reverse complement strand
TTCAATTTCATTTAAATTGATGTATTTATAGTCCGGTTTATAGTATTGGCCAATGAAAATTACAAGCCTACCTGAACCATATGTTTTGATCGCAATGTTTAAACCATAACTGTTTATTCTATTGTTTTTGAGAACTTAGTACTACATCTGATGTCCGTTTGTTACATGAATTACTTGCATAAAGAAATCGCCATCTCTTTCAGTGGATGTACTATGGTAAAGCAGACAATAGTTAAATGGACAACACTTAAATAGACAAGATTAAACGGACGATAAAACAGAAACAGGTGTTTCACTAAAGAATTCAACCACCTTCCAAATAACAAAATTACCAGCACTAAAAAGATATACCCTCACCTGACCTCCTTGTTGTGTATTCGGATGTGAATTGAGAGGTTCCCAGATGTTGCAAAGGTCTTCGCACACAAGTGGCAGGCGTACGGCTTCTCCCCATTGTGGATCCTTTGATGGACTCGTAGGTCTGCTTTTATTGGAAACCCTGGAAATAGTTATGTTACTTGAGTGAAAGCTAGTGGTGACTCAAGTGAGTTTTACATGTTTCGGAGCGGAGGGCATGTTGATCACGATTATTATCATTAGGCAGAAATCTCGAAATTGTGTTGGAAGACTTAAGAACAGATCGGTAATATCTGACAAAGGTTGGTCATTAATTAGCATCGTCTCCTCAAGTCTGCATTGGAGCAGCATGCTAGAATACAATACAGCTCCAAAACAAAGACCCTCACGATATTTTCCTTCACCATAAAGCATGTGATTATAAATTTCTATAATGCACATATCTTCGAAAAATTAGAGATGTGTGCGGGATCTTTTTCTTTCCTAAAAAAAATCAAAGGCTAGGTGATTGACCATGGGGACCTATAACCTTAGTATCTTTGTCCATGGGGACCTATTACCTTAGTATCTTTGACCATGGGGACCTATTACCTAAGTATCGTCAGAGCTTATGTACATATGATCTAAATTTATTCACCTTTACCGCAGTCCTGACATAGATAACTCTTCTCACCCAAATGCCTCTTCATGTGTATTGAGAGCTGAGCGCTCTGAACGAAATTCTTGAAACATATATCACAGCTGTATAATTTTTCACCTGTAAAATACAAGAAAATATATTAATGAAACACTTTTTTCAAAATTGTGATGGTGAAAAATAATTTAATAGGTGGTAGAACTAATTTAATAGATTCTTCAGGGGAGAAGGGGACAATCCAGTGTGAAACAGCTCTTGTGATTTGGTTAGAGTGGTGCCGTTGCTGGGTACACTTTCATCTTAGTCCTCAAGAGTAGTAACGTTTACGTACTACCTCAGCTAAGACTTCAGCCATGTTTGATATTAGATGTCGGTATCCGTGGGCTGCAGTGACCACTTTACAACCAGTGGCCTGCACGTTCGTTTGCTACTCTTCAAACATAAAAAAATGTTAGATTATGGCAAAATTTGCCATATGTTTTTTTCATGCTACTTCTAAATAGCAAACGAGCCTAGTCTATCTAATCCATCTGATGTTATATGGTCACTGCCATCTATGAACAGTTACCGACTCCAAATGGTAGAGGGGCCAATTCGAATTCTCGGTTTACTGCTCCTGAGGACTACACTGGAATGTATATGACAGCTCTGCTTTACCACATCCTTCAAACCAAACCACAATAGCTAACATCTCTATTATATGACAGATGTAGTGGCACAGTAAGCACACATAGCCCCATGGCTTGTGTAGATAAACAGAGTGTATTAAGTAGTCAGCAGTTGGATGTGTTACTGGTTCTGGTTAAATTTCATGCGCATACTTTAGCGAATAGTAATCGTTAAACCGAATCGGAGGCCTAGTATGGCCTTTGTTAGATATTTGAACCAGGGAAACATACATAATGAATAGCCGAGATATTTGAAACATGACTGATGTTTTATTTCTTTCTCTGGTGTTGCAAGTTGCCATATAACAGCCACAAACCTGTATTTCCACTAGTGGAGCAGCACAGTGGAGTTGATCCAAGCTTACTCTAGTTTAGGGAAAGATACGTACCCAGCAGTAGGGCATAAAAAGGGTTGCAACAAGATAAGGTGCGTTAACATGTACATACCAGTATGCATCCTTATGTGGTTAACCAACCCCGTTCGCCGACTGAACCTCTTGGGGCAATATTCACAGTGGTATGGTGTTTCCCCGGTGTGGATCTTCTTGTGCTGGAAAAGTGCGCTGTGGCCCCTGTGAGTATAGTAATTAAATTATAAAATAATCAAATTTAAAATTGCAAATCGGAAAGATATGATGAAGTTCTTCTAAGTGCAGTCAATGAATTGATTGATGGCCAAGGAGATAGAGATGTTAGCCTGCAGTGCATTCTGCAGTGGGATGCTGTACCTGTCTTAAATTCTGGGGTGGGCACCAGACGAGTCTCGGGTCGGCAGAGAATTCTTCTTCCCTCCGCAATGGGGGGGGAGAAGAATTCTCTGCCGACCCGAGACTCGTCTGGTGGGACCGTCTCCGCAATGGGGGAGGGCTATGGAGGAGGGAGATCCGACTACTTGAGACTTTTACTCAGTAAACTAAGTGGTCATTGCCATTATATGAGGTACATGAGTCCCATCTGTGGCTATTGTATTATTGTGGTTATTGTATTAGTAATTCTGCGAGCAGTTTGCATTTTGGCGACCCGCGTCGAGCAGCGGTTATCATACCGGTCTGACGCGCATAGGGTTCTGGGTTCGATTCCCGGCGAAACAGCATCTAAATGGTGAATTTAGATATCTATTTTGGGTCTGGGCGTTAGTGGGTGTGTTCGTCTTTGCACGTGTCCATGGCTCCCACGAATCGGGACCCACTAATCCACCCATGGCACCGGGAATCCTAGTATAGGATGAATGTAGAAAGCGTTATAAGGCAAAAATGGATATGGCATTGCCGCCGCAGTCGATCTATGATGAAAGTCTTTAAAATATGGAGCTCACTTGAACGAAGCAGGGCACTCATCACACTTGTAGGGCCGGAGGTCGGTGTGGCAAATCTTGTGCGCTTTCAAGTTGCTCTTGTTGCTCAGGATCTTGCCGCAAACATCGCACTGATGCGGCAACTTGCTGTCCGGCGGCGATTGCGCCTCCCCTTCGATGTAGACTGAACAAAAATTATTAATAAGTAACAAAAATAAAAAAGTATACTTTGAAATTCTAAACTAAATAACCATATGTTTCAAATTTATTTCGAGATAATAAGTTTCTTAAAACTCTTGAAAACCACTGCCTACACTTTGAGACAGATCGAACGAGGCGAAGATTTTGCCTCAGAAAATACTACACACGCACATACACAGATTCTGCATCAAACACAGTGTCAGTTTGAATGCATGCAAGGACACTTATATGGGACCATCCTCAGTACATACACTATTTATTACTAACTATTGTTAACCTCATTTAGTTAACTCATTTCAAACATTCAAATAACTATTTTTAAAAGTATTGTTACTATAAAAGGGATGATTTGAATTGACCTAGACAAGAGGAGGGTAGGTGCTGAACAGGAGGGTAGTTTCGTTGGAGGTGTTAGCAGGACCGAAGATGGGGAAGTGTACAAAAGTGAGAGGAGCCGGAGATGCGGGACTTTTTACCGTTGTGAAATACGCTGTTAAGATGTTACTATGATGGATTTTTTTTTTTTTTTTTGTGTAGCAAACGAGCGTACACGCCACCAGATGTTAAGTGATCACTGCAGTCCCTGGACACCCACAATATCACCACATGTAACGTAGAACAAAACTAAAGTTCTGTCTGAGGTCGTACGTAGATGCGTCACTATTCCTGAGGGCTAAGACGGTAGTCTCGCTGTAAGCGTGCCTGGCAATCGCACCTCTCCAACCGAAACACAAACTGTTTCACGGCGGATTATAAGAGCGGCGGTGGTACTTCCCCGGATGAATTATAATTCTACCATCTCCCAAAAATGTACATTGTACCTTCAACAATGTATGGTGTTTTCTTAACATCTGTAACAGTATACCTTTTTTTTTCCTTCCCCGTTTTTTCTTAGGTCTCTCTTCACCGTTTACAGTTTCTGCAAGAATTGTTAATAATAATATTAACGAGAGAAAGTCAACTTCGTAGTCTGTAGAGAAATATATGTTAGTTTAACACGTTGACCGAGGCAAATACATCTGTTCTGTTTTACTGTCCGCGCCACCCGTGCGGCTCGCACGCATACGGTGTGTGCCGCCGTACTGCAACACGCCCGTTGCGTTACGCGCCGCACAGGTGGATTGTTTCGAATATTATCACCGCAGTTGATGTGTTAAAGAGAAATAGTTAATGGATGACCAGTTTGCTTGGTGTTAAATGGTTACTAAAGGTTGTGGACATTTGCAATATTTTCTAAGTAGAACAATGACTTTACATCGCGATGAAGTAAGCCAAGTATGAAACGATCAACATCTCATCTGAGTATATCTGCATACTTCTGACTGTAAACTTTTATATCCCATCTGGGCTTGAGTCTCTGCCCACAACTAGGGGAGGCCTCGAGCATTCTCCAGATTGCAGCTTCAATATGAATTCGTAGAGTTGCAGATATCTGCATTACAACAGCCAAAATGAAAAACCAGTGCGTGCAGGTAATTACGGTTGCTGTGGTACCACCAAAGAAATGTTTGAGTACTACTATAATTTAATAAATAACAAAAAAAATTTCAATCGTGTAAGTTTAGAGCCTGGCCAGTCTGAAACGAGAATGAATTCACATTTCTATTCTGGGTCTGGGTGTTTTTATAACCGTCGTAGAAATCATCGTTTATTTTTAATTTAATGTACATTATTATTAGTCTGGCAGACATCCTGCCTTAGCGATAAGACCGCCTTTTGTGCATAAATTTTTACATTTTTGTGTTTCGTATCGTGTTTTTTTTTTCCTTGGTGTGCACAATAAAGTATATTGTGTTGTATTATTATATTTACCTCTTATTGTCTTTTGCATTTTTATTTCCAACAAAATATTATCATCTTCTGCGTCCCAGCTGCTATCATCCCCATCATCATCATTATCGTTGTAATTAGGCTCTGAAATAGATAAGCAATTGATTATAATCTGTAACAATATTTTCTCATTAACAAGACTCATGGTCAAATATTTTGTTAAATCTGTACATAGAAATTATGTATGGATCTATGTTGTGGTTAAAATTCTGGCCTCACTATGGTGGTCCCGGATTCAAATCTCACATGCACCTTAGTTTTATCGAAAATATGTGCATATTATACATTAATTATCACTTGATTATCACTGTCAACAGTCAAGGAAAACATTGTGAGGAAATTTACACTTCTGAGAGTTCTCTGTAAATTTTCGAAGATGTGTGAAGTCTACCAATCTACACTTGGGCAGCGTGTTAGACTATGGCCTAACTCTTCTTATTCTTTGAGGAGACCCATTCCCAGCGGCACTAACGAGTTGATGATGATGATACATATAATTTATACATACCAAGTTTAATTGACTCTTTATGATCTTCAAGTATACTCCTAACTAAATCTTGTACAGAGTTGCTAGAATCTCCACTTTCCGCTTTGACTGCACATTTACTCTCTTCCTTAACATTTGAGTCATAGACTACACCTGGCTTTAAATCGATATCATCTTTACTTTCTAGATATTTCTTTAAAGTTTCATCACTTTCGACACACTGGCAATTAAATATATAACTTCTCTTTAGTTGTCTAATACATTCTTTACATATCTGTCGCGGCAGTCCATCTTCTTCATCAGGCTTTAAGAAATAAGATGAAACTAATTATGATTCATCAGAGAGACTAGTCAAGATAATTATGAATTCATTATTTGTAAACAAATTTATTTTGTTTATAAAACTACAGTAGCCCATGAGCGTACAGTCCACCTGATAGTAAGTCACTGCTGAACATAAATTTCTGTAATCAATCTGATAGAAAATGGTGTCCTACTGTAACTATGGGTGGTAGAATAGTTCCGACTGGGGAGGTACCACCGCAACTCTCATCATCTGCCATATAGCATGTTTCGGTTAAAGATGTGTAGTTGCCGGGTACACTTACAGCACTTATGTCTTCAGTAGTAATACACGGATAAACAACTACAGATAGGATTTCAATTCTGTTCGAGCATAAGTTCTCATATAAATGTGGATATCCATGGATTGCAGTGACCACGTAAAATCAGGTGGCTTGTAAGCTCGTTTGCTATATCCCTCACATAAAAAAACAGCCCATAATGTTTTACCACCCTTGGGGACTAAGTTGGAGTTATCACATCTTGCAACTCAGAACTTAGCAGCGCTTCACGCTGCTGCTAAAAGCCAGAGCGTGTGAGCATGGCGGTGGTGTCTCCGCAATGGAACCACGTATAGTCCCACCACATCTACATAGGTATAATATTTAAAATCTCTTTAAGAGGTTGCTTTTTACGTAACAGAAATAGTCAACAGCTATAGCGTCCCCGTGGTAATAATAGCTAATTTGAGTTCATGAATAAATCAATTGTAACGAGCATTTTACATTAATAGTTCTAGTTTAAATTCAAACACATGCCTTCAGATGAAAAGAAATAAGATATTTCAAGTTACTTGTATGCTTTAATTGTAGCATATTGCTTAATACATTCCTTACCTTAATAATAGTGCATTTTGTTAACATGTCGGAGTAGAATATTTTCCTTTTGATACAAAAACTAGTAAAAATATCAAACATTATTTTATTCGCTTTAAGACAAATTCGACATATAACTTTAAAATCCATGTCGTTATATGAAAAATATATATGAGTTTTAAGCGTTAATCTTAAGTTGTAAGGCTAAATTTAAATCTAATTAAAATTAGACTATACAATTTATTTAATGTTTTTATTTTGTAAACTGCATTGATACTTTGACGTTATTTCTACATCTTTATGACAGTGACATTAACATTTGACAATGACGCGAAGAGACTAAAATCATTAGTTTTGAAAATTGTTTTACAATAATTTGTTTAGTTAAAACTAATTCCGTAATAACAATATCTCGATAAGTGTATTTACCTGCAAAAATGTTGCCCCAATATTATTTGGAATCGTTACCTATGTCAAAATATCATGTTGTCTATTGTGTAACGGTTTTTTAATCGAAATTACGAATTATGAATCGAAGTACAAATATTACCATTACGGTTCTCGGACGTCACTAGTGTCATTGATCAAGCTTGCGAAGTGACAAAATGTCCTAGTTATGTTATTGTTTTTATCTTACATTGGAAATATTTGAATTCACGCAGAGTTTTATAAAATAATATCATCATAATGTCGTCCTTGCAGAAGAGTATGTTAAAAAATAGAATGCCTCCTAAAGTTCCTAGGACGGCCGGCGCATCAATGTAAGTAATTCAAGAATTTAAAAAATATTTAACTATTTTGTTTGTGATATTTTCATAAACTTCATAACGTATTAATAACAACGCTTACTTTTATTGAGATTCTTTATTTACGCTTCCTATTCTTATACCCCCACATTAGGAATCCGTTTTGTGGGTGCCATGAACACATAAAGACATAAACACACAGACCCTAAATTAAAATCCTTTAGATTTTTGCCTGGCCGGGACTCGAACCTGGATCCTGCCGTATAAGACCAGTGTGGTTAACAACGCGCTGCGTAGATCGTCTTATACGCGGGGATTCTTAATAGTTTTACTTATTATTAGCAATGAAACCTGCAAATGAGCATGGAGTCTGCAGCCAACCTGAGGTTAAGCGGTCACTGCCACCTGTGAACATTTGGTACTGACGTCAAATAGAACAGTAGGCTTACTTGAAGTTGGTTTGCATTGTTGCTTTTAAGAGACAAAGTTCCTAAGGACAATTGGAATACTTTCCAATAGTAACTTTGTAACCCTTTTAGCTCTTTTAACCCAGAACATACCAGTGTTTTATTGTTATAAGGTAGAAACAGGTGACATAGTGTACTTCTACAGTTGAACTAACACTTTGACCTTCAGTTTTTGGCTTAGAAGAGTTGTGAATAAGTGTGTAGGCGATCTGATGTTAAGTGGTCAGTACAGCCTATGGACCCTGTATGCAACCTCGAACAGGACTGAAGTCCTATCTCAGGTTGTAAGTAGATGTGTCACTACTCCTTTGCCTCAGTTATATGTGCCTGGGAACCACATCTCTCCAACTAAAACACAAGAATTGCTTTACGATGGATTTGAGGGGGCGGTGGTAGGTACCACTAAGTAGAACTAAAATTCATCTGGGGAGGTCCCCAGAGGAACTTTAGTTCTACCATCGATCAAAATATTCATATTTATTTTTATGCTTTTTTATAAAATACAGGTTAGCGCCATTTGGTGCTGCTCGGCGCAAGGACTACACTCCAGTGTCATGGCACCAGTATTTTGAGAAGTATTTGGACTTGGATACCGATGAAGGGTCGTTTAGGGTGTACCTATCGCCAGAGCCCGATCATCCACAACGACCCAGGATCTTCACTCTGCATGGTGGTGGATATTCTGGACTTAGCTGGGCTTTATTTACAGTAGGTAGCTTGGATTTTTTTTATGGACTATTTTTTATTTGTAATGGGTTTTTGCTAGTTTTTAATGACAGGAAAGATCAAAAAAATATTAAAAATCTATTTATTATATTGCTATCGTATAGTTGTATAAGTCATTCAGTTGTCTGTATAAAATCATAGACTAAGGATATGCTGTATATGCAGGCTATGGAGCAAAGCATGTGCTTTTTCATGTTACAAAATATATATGTATGCTGCTTAACTACTTAACTGCATTACTTGCATCTTGGCATATGCTCAGTCATACTGTCCCAGTGCTTGACATAAAACTAATTTTAGAAAGAAATTATAGGTTGGCTAGGTAGGTAGGTTATGTAAATTTAGAGAAAAGTTTACCGATTCTTACTTAGACGCCATAGCAGACTGTTTTTGTCTGCTGTGGCGTCCAAGTATGAATTAGTCAACCCCCTATATGTTTGAAAACGCTGGTAATCTCTAAAGCAAGCAGCTTTCTTCATAATTTTTCCCTTTACCTTTAAATCACCAACATAGATATTTAATTATTATAACTTTTTGTTGACTAATTGAATTACAGGAAGAAATAACGAACATGATCCATTGCCAAGTGGTAGCACTGGACATCAGAGGTCATGGTGAGACCAAGGCCAACAATCCAGATGACCTGAGCATAGAAACCTTAGTTGGGTAAGTCAAGATCCATTCTATGAGTTGTTTATTAAAACCAAAACACTAGGTAGTTTGATTGGGAGGTACCACTGCCGCCATCATAATCTGTTGTGAAAAAAATGTTGTTTTGGTTGGAGAGGTGTGATTGCAGGGTACATTAACAGTAAAGCGACCATATCAGGTCTCAGCCATCCTTTATACTACCTTAGATATGACTTTGGTCATGTTTGAGGCTATATGTGGGTTTCTATGGGCAGCAGTGTCCATTTAATATCTGGTATCCTGAGCACTCGTTTCCTTCTCTTCTAACATAAAAAATTAGAAGCGAGGCATCATTCTTAGTGACTCAACTGCATATGAGCTCAGATATGACTGGTCCTTTTTAAGGTTAGATATGGGTGTTTATGGGCAGCTATGACCATTTACTATCTGGTGGCCTGCAAGCTCGTTTGCTTCTCATTTAACATGAACTAAAATAAAGTTTTGTGGTATTCCAGGGATGTAGAGCGAGTGATACAGAAGCTATATGGCGAGGAGGTGCCTCCGCTGATTCTGTTGGGGCACTCTATGGGCGGCGCCATAGCGGTGCGGGCTGCACACTCGCCCATACTCGAAGCGTACATACAAGGCGTGGCCGTCATAGATGTGGTTGAAGGTAAGGGTTATTTTTATAGGTTTTTAGTGTTCCGTACTTGAAAAGAAAAAAAGGAATCCTTATAGGATTACTCTGTTCTCTGTCCCTCTATCCATCTGCCTGTCTGTCAAGATACTTTTTCTCAGGAACACATGGAGGTATCAAGTTAAAATAAATATGAAATACCACGGCCAAAAATCCAGATGACCAGATGTCTGCAATCGCTCTGAGCTGTGAAGCAATTAAGTTTTTAAGTCGACGCCATCGAAAAATATGGCCGTTTACGCCGAATTTTTTAACACTCGCAAGGGAATCAAAGACTATATGGTACTTCCTGTTGACCTAGAATAATGAAATTTGGGAGAAAGCAATTTATTATAGCACAAGCAAAGGAAAAAATTCGGAAACCGTAAATTTGTAGTAACATCACAAAAAATAATGTATTTAGATACCTAAAAAGTCTGTACGAAACCATCGATGCACGAGTCCGATATGCGTTTGGCCATTTTTTTATGTGACAGCAGTAGCAAACGTGCGTGCAGACTACCTGGGTGTTAAATGGTCACTGCAGCCCATGGATATGCACATCTAACCTCTAACCGGACTGAAGGCTTGTCTGGGATTGTGCGTAGATGCGTTACTACGCATCAGGGCTAGGATGGTCGCCTTGCCTGCAAGTGTATCCGGCAATTACATCTCTTCAATCGAAACACAAGAATTGATTCACGGCGGATTATAAGGGCGGTTGTGGTCCCTCCCCAGGCAGATTGTAGTTCTACCTATTTTTTTCAGGTACTGCCATGGAAGCCTTGGCAAGCATGCAAAGTTTCCTTAGGAGTCGTCCCACGCACTTCAAGAGCATCGAACACGCTATAGAGTGGTGGTACGTAGGTTTTACCGTTACCAACATATTCAAATGCAATACAAATTAATTAGCAATCATACTCGTTCATGCACTCACTCACACATTCATTTGTTCTTTCAATCACTCATTCATTTATTTATCTAATTATTCACCCACTGAGTCGAATCTTTTATCCATTCTATCTTTCATTCATTCATTGCTCCATTCATATGTTCATTCATTTATTTATTCATTGTTCCATTAACTTGTTCATTCATTCTATTAGTCTATTATTTATTCCCTCACTCACTCATTATTTATTCATTGGTTTATTTATTTGTTTGTGGCACCAATAAAGTGAATATTAATTACCTACAAACTATGATACACAATATTAAAAACAATACGAGTGACAAATTGCGTATTAACAATCATAAATAATTCTCGTGACAATAATAAAAAAATATGGTTGTTTTTCAGTGTGAGGAGCGGCCAAGTGAGGAATGTGGATTCGGCAAAAGTGTCTATGCCAAGTCAAATCGTTAAGTAAGTATCACTGATCCTAATTGAATTCTTATCGGTTATATATTGGTTGATAATTGATTGACGTTCAAAAAATATTTCGTAAGACGTAAAAATTAATTTTACTTTAAATAAAAATATAGTTAACAAATGTAATTTATTGATTTTTAATAATTATATCAATTGTCTTTATAAACCAAGACAATAAAAGGCAATGCATATTTATTGCGGATCCGCGTGGTGAAACGATAACCATTCCGGTCTGACATTCGGAGGGTCCCGGGTTTCATCCCCGGCCAGGCAGGCATCTAAATGAGTTTAGATGTCTGTTGTGTCTGGGTGTATGTGCTTGTCTTTATATGTATCCGACGCAATCACGACACAAGGACTGTCAGTGTAGGGCTACATGTGAAGGAAGTATTATTTATTTATTCACCATTTTTCCATTCATCATCCTTTTTTAATTAGGTTAAAAATAAGTAATTCCCTCCATCCCCAGCTGCGAGACAGGCCTCCTGGCCACGACCGAAGTGGAGTCCTACACGAGCGCGGGGCCCGCCGCGCCCGAGCCGGCGCGCCATCCCCCCCGCGCCGACTGCATCGCGGAGGAGGGGGACGGGGATACCTTCGACACTGATACGACGCTAATGAAGCCCCCGGCGACGGGACAGAACCCCGCCATGAAGTGAGTACGATACAATACCATAAGATACGATACAATGTGTGTGAATGCATATGTGTGCGTGCATGTATACGTGCGTGCGTGCGGACAGCCGTGCGCGCGTCAATGTATGTGTACATGCGTCCGTGTGAATACGTGTGCGCGCATGCTTATAGTAGTGCACCCCTAAGTACATCCGTGCGTGTGAATGTGTGTGCGTGTTTATGCGTGTCGTATGTGTGTTGTGTGTACACTGTACATATATAAGTACATATTGCACAGATACAAATATACAAGTTCATATTTTACAGATACAAATGGCGCGTGGACTTATCCCGCACGGAGGGCCACTGGGCGGGCTGGTTCCGTGGCCTCTCCTCGGCCCTCCTCTCCACTCGCGCTCCGCGGCTTCTATTGCTGGCCTCCATCGAAGGCCTGGACAGAGAACTCACTGTTGGACAAATGCAAGGTACAAGATTTTCGAAGTTTTTTTCTTTATAGCATAGAAGCAGCTAGCGAACATGCATGTAGTCGATCTGCGAGCTAGTGGCCACTACACCCCATGAACATCTGTAATCAACCCCAAAATCGGACTAGTCTTACGTGAAGTCGATCACAGATGCGTTGCTACCGCCGAGGACCTAAGTTGGGATGCCCCATGTATCTCTAGGAATAGTGTCGCATCTATGCACTACCACAGATAGAACTTTAGTTTAAATATGGGTGACCATGGTCTGCTTGGCTCGCTGCTAAACAGCAGATAACCTGCGAGCTCGTTTGCTACTTTTCTCACATAAAAAACCAGCGACGGGACCGTAATAGATCTATGATGTTGATGTAAATGTGTAAATAACAACTACAAAATTTAGTAGAATTGTATTACACAATGAACGAAAGCTATGACATCCTAGTGGTTAAGATTCCGGCTTCACACTGGGGGTCCGGGGTTCGAACCCCGCACGCAACTCAGATTTTTCGATGTTATGTGCGTTTTAGAAATAATTTATCCGTTGCTTTTAACGGTGAAGAAAAATGACGCTAGGAAACCTGAGAGTTTCTTGTAAAGTTCACGAAGGTGTGTGAAGTCGACCAACCCGTACTTGCTTAGCGTGGTGGACTGTGGCTTAACCCTTCTCGTTTTGAGAGGAGTAAGGTAATGGCAACTGGAGCGCCATTATTGTTCTTTTTTTTAGTTTGTAGCTCTTTTAGTTCGGACGATTTTCAGCATAGCTCTGGCAACCGTTTGTTTTCAAGTCTACATATTTCATATAATTGTGCAACTGTTTGCAATTGGCAGGCAAGTTCCAGATGCAAGTGCTGACCCGGTGCGGCCACGCCGTGCACGAGGACACCCCCGGAGAGGTACGTTGAGGCTGCACCTCATGTTATATACAGAATAATCTTTTGTCTGTATGACGCACATGCAAACAATTTTTATGTAATAGAATCAGCAGTTTTTATCTTGCATTAAAAGTGTTAAGAATCGGTACCGCTGGCGCCATCTAGTGGCGTACATTGAAACAAAAACGGGGAATGAAAGACGCGGGCGCAAGAAGCCGGAGCGAGTCCAGCTGTTACCACACTTCGTTGAAAACTCAATACGCATACACGAGTTTTATTCGAAATATTGCAAAAACTAAACAATCATGTTGGCGACTGGCTCCAGTCGTGGGCTGGAAATCCCGACAAACCCAAAAGGAAAAGAAAACTCCGGCTACTTTCTCCGACAAAAGCTGTTGTACCAGCAACGTGTGCCCCGATGCTATGTTTGCGAGCGAGTGGCGCCGAGTCGCGCGGTGCGGTGAGCAGGCGCCACGGGACCGGTCTTGCAGGTTCCTACGCCTCCGCCGCGACCCACCGTGGCCGTTGTCCTGTGACGTCAGGAACAAAAATATATACCATCGCCAAATAAACGGATCATTGGAGTAGACTCGAAGCCTCTCATACTTAACAAGGAGATAGATTTCTAATATTTTTGGTCTTAATTTTTTTTAAATTTAATACAGTTAGCGATATCCCTTTCATTAAGATAAATCTTTTACTTTTGATTTGAACTATTTATTGTTTTTATTTATTTTTATTATCAATATCCATTCTTCCAAACGATCTGAAGAAATGTCTCACAAAAATCTGTCATATACTTTCCGTATAAGACATTCTTTAGTAAGTACTGACTACATTGAATAAACGAATCGTAGTAAAAAGTGAGGAGTGAGGAGGTAAAAGATTAGTTAAGTTAGTAATAATTAATTTTTAGCGTATTTCGAAAGTATATAACATTTCCGCGATTTTCGTGTTATTTTTGTGGTGTACAGTAAAGAATATTTGTATTGTATTGTATTCCCATATTAATAATTCATTTCGAAGGTATGCAAGGTTCCCATTTAAAATCTTGGATGTTTATGAAATACTTGCAGGTCGCCCGGGTCCTGTCGGCGTTCGTGTTGCGGCACCGGCTGACGGCCGCCACCGAGAGCGGCCAGATGATGCGGTTGGTGTCGGCGCCGGGCTGCTGAGCCGCGGGCTGCGGACCGCACCGATCAGCTGTACGGTACAGAGATGTCGATGTGGAGGGAACGTGTAAGCTAAGTGCTTCTACACTCAAACCTCATTAGGGTTACTTGTGTCGTGGGTGTCATGCACACATACAAAGATGAGCACACGAACACCCAGACCCAGAACAAATCTTAATTCATTTTAATCGTGTACCAGGTGCTCACGATGTGTGGTTTTTTCGAAAACCGTGTTCGCCGCGACCACGATCCATGCGACTGGGTACATATATCGGCAATTAAAAAATCGCATATCGTAAATGCCCTTTACACAATTAAAATGTCTAATTTCCGCGATAATATTAGTTTAAAATTTAAATTCATCATTTGGCTGCCTGCCGGGAATCGAACCTGGCACCCTCTACGTGTCAGGCCGGTATGTTTACCGCTGTGCCTCGCCAATATCTCATCCCGAATTAGGGTAGTTCGTGCGAACAGCTGTGTATACAAGTCTTTGTACATAAAGACATATTTTGTCCAGCGGTTGGATTAATAAACAGAAGATGTTTGATAGGTGGTAGAACTACAGTTCGCCGGGGGAAGTACCATCGCCGCCCTCATCACCCGCTGTGAAGCAGTTGTGTTTCGGTTGAGGCGCACTTACAGCGAGGCGATCGTCTCAGTCCTCCAGAGCAGTGACGCATCTACGTATGACTCCAGATAGAAGTTCAGTTTTGTTTGAGACTAGAGTGTGAATGGCTGCAGTGCCAACTAACCACCAGGTGGCCTGCACCTTCGTTTTCCTTCCACATCGACGTATAGGTCTGATTCGTCTTATAGTTGATTCTTTGTTCGTCACAAATATATGTATAACTGGATTTATTTAACTGTGCATTTTGATAAAATATATCATTGGGTACAAAGAAAACTGTTAAAAATGTTAAAATGTTATGTTAAAAAAATGTGTGTCCGTCGACTTGTGTACACATGTATTAGAAGTTATACTTCTTTGGCGATGAGAGCGATTTTTGATTTTAAGACAGATATCTT
>DWKL01001159.1:0-15424 GCA_018249415.1 Phareas burnsi | reverse complement strand
AGATATACAACGAAGATCTTGGCCTCCGACACAAGAGTTCGCCGCTGGGCTATGTCCTGTTCAGTTTCGTGCCTGTTGGGTGTTTACAGCCCGCACAGGTCAGCCTCTACCATATCTTCTAGCGACATTTTCCAAGGCCAACTGGACTTCGACCATTCGGTTAGCCTAGATGTGCCCTCTTGACTGCGCGATCTTCCAGCATGCTTTCGACGAGATCGAGCTAAGTAAGGTAAACGGTGGGCTTTGATCTCTACTATCAGGAAGTAATTTAATGCTTAACACATTGACTGCAACAAACACAGTTGTCGTGTTTTACTGTCCGCGCCACCCGTGCGGCTCGCACGCATACGGTATGTGCCGCCGTACTGGAACACGCCTGTTGCGTTACGCGCCGCACGGACGGATCGTTTCGAATATTAGCGCCGCAGTCAATGTGTTAAATAAATATATTTTTTATACAAACCATATACAAAATAAGAACTGAATGCAACCTAACGAAATATGAAAACTCCAGTGGGGCCATAAACTGCGATACACACTGCTATAAAGGCCACACCGCTGAACAGCGCTGACGTTTTTATGCTATTTATGCCGTTTATGCTAACGGAAATTACGATCGTCTCTACCCAAAGCCGACCTGGTTTGTCAGTTTGATCATCGTTTTAACGGTAAATATCGCTGTGGGTTTTTTGAGGAAATTAAAGTACAAAGCTGTTCATTATTTTATAAACAAACGATTGAAAACTAAATCTCAATTTAATTACCACTCCTCTTTTTTGATAACTTTACCCGTCATTGACCCATTTAATGCCCCACTACTGGACACGGGTCACCTCTCGGAATGAGAAGAGTAAGGCCATAGTCCACTACGTTGTCTACGTACGGATTAATAGACTTCACAAACCTTCAAGAACTTTATAGAGAACTTGCAAACGTGTAAGTTTCCTCACGATGTTTTCCTTCACCGCTACGTTTGAAAAGTAATGTAAAACATTTTTAAGGCATCCACAGGAATAGGCAACGATAAAGGTAAATTTCTAAAGTTTACGTCTGTAAATAGAGCCCGGTTCTAAATCGATTAGAGCCAATCATAATGGAGGTCTGGTTATTCAGAGGAGTGCCAGGTTCATTAAAGCTTCAATATCCTATTATTCCCAGTTCAATTGACTAAAGGTACATAAGTACAAATGGCTCTATATTTGCGTATTTGCTTGGCTCATTCTGATTGGAGGGTTTGAATCCGATTGCATTCAATCGTCTACAGAATTGAAAGATCTCAATTATCATAGTTGCTCACAAATTCATAATATATATAAATTTTAAGTAGGTATGCAGGATGTACGGTTTAGATAATGTTTGAATAATTTTTTTTCCATTCAAAATTATAAACGATTAGCACACGAACAGACAAATAAATTTCTGATTTTAAACTAATATTATCGCGGAAATTATACATTTTTTATATTATGTAACGAGTACTCACGATTTGCGTGACCACAGCCCATGAAACTGGGCCGAAATATAGGCAATTCCAAACCGCAAATCGTGAGTACTCGTTACATAATATAAAAAATAAATAAATTTCTTTTATATTGGGTGTTGTGAGTATACTTATTATATGGCAATTACTTTTAAATTAAAGACAACTATCAATTTCATTTAGTTTCATATTTTAAAATTATAGATTTCAATGTTATTTATTTCTATATATGTATAAAAGCAAGCATCAAAGTAAGCGTTTTTCGAAAATTTGACAATACATCATGACCAAAAATATATTGTACTGACTTGATTCCAGAATTGGTTCCCGTTTCCACATCTCGGTCATAAACATATCGATATACACAGCCACCCACACACACCCACACATGGCATTAAGACAAAATTATGTTGGCACATGGCATTAAGACAACATTATAGTAAAAACGACATTAAATAGCATCGGAACTATCCGCATTTTTCTGAATATCAGAAACTGATTTGTAAGCTATTTGCCATTTTCCAACAAGAACGATACTCCAACTGAATGACAGTGAATGGAAAATTGCGACGAGTAGTAAAAACTTTTCCCTTAGTGCATAATAACACTGATTCCATACTCTTGCAGTTTTAATTGCATACACACGACATAAACTTTTAATGATGGCTCTGATATAGGTAAGTGGGCTTCGGGAAATATTATGGCTCTTGGCAGGTATTTTTATATAAATGACACTAGATTTTATGTTTCAGATATAACTTTGTTTTAATGAAGATAAATATTGAAAACAGTTAAGACTTAAAAGGAAAAATTATAACTTCATCTCATTCAAATTATGCTCACCGATTCTTTTGTTTTTATATTGAATTTAATTTATAATTTAATTTTGAAGCGCGTATAGCTCCGCGGCTTGCGCAGATCGTAACCGACCAACGAAGTTAAGCAACGTCGGGCTCGGTCGGAAGTTGGATGGGTGACCGCTAGTGGATAAATATCATGCGCGCTCCCTTGCTTCGGAGGGCACGTAAAGCTGTCGGTCCCGGTTGTCATTATTACATAGAAGTCGTTGAACCTTGTCGAAGGCCATCCGGGCGGTTCGAAAACATTCGACGCGGACTAGCCATTAACCCGTATCTCCACCAATCTGCATTGGAGCAACGTGTTGGAGTATGCTCTAGGCTTTCCCCAGTTGTGGTGAGAGATCCGTGCCCAGCAGTGGGACACAATAAGGGTTGGAGCCATTTAATTTCATTTTTACAGATACACGTAATATGCCATCGTTAGTGTTTTAGGCTTGTTGTTAACACGTTGACTGCGGCGGCTAATATTCGATACAACCCATCGATGCGGCGCGCAACACAACAGGTGTGTTCCAGTACGACGGTACACACCGTATGCGTGTGAGCCGCACGGGTGGCGCGGACAGTAAAACACGACAGATGTGTTTGCCGCATTCAATGTGTTCATTAGTTTTAAATTCTGCATATCTTCATCAATCCATTATCGCTACTGGACACTCTCAGAATAAAAAATATTAAACCATTGACTAATATACTGGGCAGATGTGGATTGCTAGTTTTTATGTTTGAAGAGTAAGTGATCACTACAGCCCTGGACATCCACGTTTAACCTCAAACACGATAGAATCTCTATCTAAGGTAGTACATAGATGCGTCCCTACTTCTGAGAATTAAGATGGTCGCCTCGCTGCAAGTGTACAACGCGCCTATTCAACCGAAACAAAGTATTGCTTCACGGCGGACTATGGCGGTGGTGGCACCTCCTCAAACGAACTGTAGGTCTACCTATCAAACTCTGACTTCAACTTCAACTTCGCACACATTGAAAGCTTTAAGCGAAAAACTGAGGTCTGGTAGATTTCCTCGCGATGTTTCCTTTTATTTATACGTTATGATACACAGGAATCATATTTTGTCACATATATCAGGAGTTACAAGCAGTGACAGCCTATTATTTAAGTTTCGGCCTCTCCGGGTTTGAATCCCGCACGCACCTCTGATTTTTCGAAGTTATGTGCGTATTAGAAATGAATTGTTACTTGCTTTAATGGTGAAAGAAAATATCGTGAGGAAACCTGCACATCTGAGAGTTCTCTGTAATGTTCTCGAATGTGTGTGATGTCTATCAATCCGCGCTTGGCCAGCGTGGTGGATTTATGAACTAACCCTTCTGATTGCGAGAGGAGATCCGTGCCCAATAGGGGGACATAATGGGTTTATGATGATATTAGGAGTTTATCATCAGTTATCAGGAGCCAAAGTAGTCAGTATACCTCCCTGACGGGTCCTCTATCTTTGGTTAAAAACCAACCGTTTTCAAAATAAGCGCGTAGTACAGAATTTGTTTTAGTATTATAGAAATAAGCATTTCATCTTAGAAAACGCTAGTTATTTTAAAAGTTTAAAACATTTTTATAAGTATGTCTTTAAAACCGTTGTCATAAAAAATGCAGTTATAATCCATCCACAAACCTCCGAGACCAAATCGACAGTCAAAATGTGTGTTAATGCGTAATGTCATTATGTTTGATTAATATCAAAATTAAAGATATTTCTATAGAAATTGAGGTTGTATTAATATTCAGAACTGTCAATTTACTCTAAGATCGTTAACCGAAATTAAAATATTCTTTGTTAACTATTTTGTTAGTAAATTTTTAATAGTTTACAAAAGCAATGCAACTCAATTTAACGCTAACTTTGACTTAAAATATTTCTAATATTCTTCTCCGCCATAAAACTATACCGTTCAGTATTGTAGTTTCATTTCTAACGTAAGGACATAAGCAAACAGAGCTGAGAGGAAATCGATACGCCAAAATTGGGGGTGAGTGAATATTTTTTTCTCCCCTATGCCAATAATTGGCGTTTTTGGGTGAATCTCGAATTTCGGAGGTGAAATTAGAATAGGGGACGTGACAATAAATGGTATAAATCGGCTAGATGCGACCAACAATAATACTTATGATCATTTCGACACATTATTATACTAAATATGTTTAATTAATTTAGTTCAATAATGGATTAACTCAGCAGTGATAACCTAGTAGTTAAGATTCCGGCCTTTCGCACTACGGTCCGGGGTTTGAATCCCGCACGCACTTGTGATTTTTTTAAGTCATGAACGTATTAGAAACTAACGATAACTTGCTTTAACGGTGAAAGGAAACCTACACGCCTGAGAATTCTAAGTAAAGTTCTCGAATATGTATGAATTCTACCAATCGACACTCGGCTATGGCCTATCCTATTCATTCTAAGAGAAGACTCGTGCCCAGTAGTAGGACAGCAACGGGTTGATGATGATGGGTAGCTGTGACCATTTACCATCAGGTGAACAGTAAACTCTTTTGGGACATAAATTTAATAGAAATACATACAATATTATTGCACACATTGGCTGCGGCGGTAATATTCGAAACAATCCATCCGTGCGGCGCGTAACACAATAGGCGTATCCCAGTACGGCAGCACACACCGTATGCGTGTGAACCGCACGGGTGGCGCGAATAGTAAAACATGACAAGTGCGTTGACCGCAGTCAATGTGTTAATTAAAAACATTATCTGTTTACTGTTATATATTAGTGCATCCTGCATCTTTATATCTGCGTTCAATACTTCTATTACCCGATACATTAGCTCTATTGATCGTTCGACGAACGTGCTTTTTTCGAGGGAGAGTTTAGAGCCACCCCTCCAACAAAAGCGATGCGTACTTTCTAATAATTCCCATTATAATAATATTATACACCTAATAACATTCCACACTTCCAATAATAATGACAACGTTTTAAATCTAACGCAGACCATAGTTATTAACACATTGACTGCGGCGGTTAATATTCGAAACAATCCATCCGTGCGGCGCACAACACAACAGGTGTATTTCAGTACGGCGACATATACCGTATGTATGCGAGCCGCACAGGTGGCTCGGACAGTAAAACACGACAGGTCCGTTTGCCGCAGTCAAAGTGGTAGTAGAACTATAATTCGTCCTGGAGGTATTACCGCCGCCCTCATAATACGCCGCGCAGCAGTTGTGTTTCGGTTGGAGAGATGCGGTTACCGGACACACTTTCAGCGAGGTGGCGGTCTAGTCCCCAGGAGTAGTGACGCATCAGTCACTGCAACCCATGGACTCATATTTGAGGTAAATATGAGTCCATGGGTTGCAATGACTCTGTTAATACACTATGCTTATGGTTGTCCATTCCTCTAACTGAACAGGGAACCTATTAACAACATGTCATCAAGTACTTGAATTTCTTCGATAAAATGTGACCGGAACTCGGACATATGAATAGTCATAAAATCATATATCGCACATATAAATGAACAACGACATAATTATGTTTTTCCAATTGTTCAGGAGAAGTGTTTATAAGTTTGCTATTGAAAATATCGCTCCTATTTTTAATTATATCAATTCATGTCTTTATTGGAAGCTACTCTAAGAACTACTCTGAGGTATTTTTCTGTTGACAGATCTACGACGGGAACTAAAGACATCAACAATTCGACATCTCAATTTAGACATTTTCAGTACTTAGGTCATTGTTCTTTTAGATGAACGATATCATTGATCAATATTCTTTCACGAAGAGATTCGTATTGAAAGGTTTTGTACTGATCTTTTAAAATTCCATACCAGTTACCCATACCAAAGTAGCCAAGTTCATTTGCACATGAAAAGCGACCAAGTATCTGAAAGTAATAGATAGTTTTCGAAAGTATAGTACCAACCCGTATCTGAAGTAACATGATCCTATTTACCTATCGCTTTTCATTTCGTGTATGTTGCCCTTTATAGGGCCTTTGCCGTACATAATTGTCACCAATTCGCACGATTGTTATTCGCTTAAATTACTCGTACAATTCATACGCGATTTCCTCTCGTAATAGACCGAGTTACCGTCATTAGACTACTGTCAAATAATAGAAAATGTATTAAACACGTTGACTGCAGCAAACACACCTATCGTGTTTTACAGTCCATGCCACCGGTGCGGCTCGCACGCATACGGTGTGTGCCGCCGTACTGGAACACGCCTGTTGCGTTACGCGCCACACAGGTGGATTGTTTCGAATATTAGCGCCGCAGTCAACGTGTTAATACAAGCTTTCCTGCGCGGTTTTACTAGAGAACAGCCCTGCCGACGGTTTTTAAGTTTTACACAAGGGTCCTGGAAAATTTGAGGTAACAAATTGGTTGTGTTGCTCTCAAACAGTAGCCCTCTATAATTTAGGATGTTGATTTTAGTGAAGTTATAACTATGTTTGAATATCCCATTTCAATCAGTTCAGTAGCTTTCAATTTCAAAAGCTCTCATGACATAATCATCACTATACCGGGCTGACACGCAGGTCCCAGGTCCGACCCCTGGCCACGTAGATACACCTAAAAAGTCGCCAATGAATTAAATTTCCTCTAAATTCTAGGTTTTTGCGTTGGTGTCCATGACGCCTACGATCCTACTGTAGGCGTTAGAAAGATATCCCATACATATGTGTATTTATTTTAGCCAGATTGTTTTAGTAGAATGTAGATATTCTCTTGTCAACAATCTCTGTTAAATAAATCCCAAGGATGCAATCGAACACTAATCCTGATTGACTTTACTGATCTTTCTCTATCAAAAGGTCTCAAGAGTTCAATTCAATATCAAATAGAGAATCACCACCTGTCTTACTCTAAGTTATTGTTATGAAACTTCGCCGTTCAGACTGTTATCTAAATGGCGAATAAGTATTATATTTAAGAATAAAACAAATATATAATTTACCCGGTATATACCTTTCTTCTACTCCGGTGAATGAAGTTACACAATAGATTTTGGTTTTCCTTTCTTTATGTTCGAAGAGTAGCAAACGAGCGTGGAAGCCCCCTGATGTTAAGTGGTGACTGCAGCCCATGGACACCCACATTTAACCTCAAACAAAACTGAAGTTCTGGCTGAGGTTGTACATAGATGCGTGATTACTGAGGACTAAGATGGTCGCCTCACTGTGTGTCCAGCAACCGCACCTCTCCAACTGAAACACAAAAACTGCTTCACGGCGGACTATGAGAGCGGTGGTGGTACTGGCGGACTATGAGGGCGGTGGTGGTACTTCCCCGGACGAACTATAGTTCTACCACGTATCAAATTCGGTTTTTGTAAATTGATTAGCGTCATTTTTGTGTATTTTCTATTATGTATGTATTGTTTGTTTCTCCCAACCCGCAACAACGTGGTGGATTTTGCTCTAGGCCTGCTTCAGACCTGGAGAATGATCCGTGCCCATCAGTGGGACATAAAACAGGTTTACAGCAACGCATGTCTAAAAAGTTGATATAGTACAGCAATGTTTTTCTGTGTCATAAAAATGTATGTTGAGTCTCAGTAGATCTTAAAGCAATCTTAAGCCAGAAATAAGCCAAGGATGTCATGTTTTGGGCCATCGAAACTTCAGACATACCTCCTAAGGCATATCTAAGCCGTATAGGTATCTTATTTAGCGTATTCCCAGTTGTCATCAGTGGTAACAATTGGGAATAAGATTCCCGACTGCGATTGGAGCACGCCTGGCTCAAGTGGGTAATTATAAGAAGCTACTATTACAATTTTGGATTAATTTTGGAAATCCGAAGGTCTAAAAGTATATGACTACATTTGTTAATAATTTTTTAAATTATTTTCTTCTATATTATGTATTAATAAGCATTATAGAGGCAGTGACAGCCTAGTGGTTAAGATTCCGGACGACGTCCAGGGTTCGAATCCCACACGCACCTCTGATTTATCAAAGTTATATGCGTATTAGAAATTATCACTTGCTACGTACGTAATATCGCTTCATTACTTACATATTCTTTTGTATCTCGCCAGATATCTCAGAGTTTGATTTTGACCTTGAATTAACCTTTGAATTAAAATACATATGTACATTCTATAAATGAATTAAGGAACATAAAAGATAAACAATTTTATCTTAATATTTGTGTTCATTCATTATATACTGAACTAAATAAACGGTCTACATATTGACAAAATGAGTAAAAAACCATAGAAAATATAGTTACACATCACATTGCAATCAAACATTGTATTATAAAAATCTATAATGCACATCTTGTCCCTTTTCATAATTTCTCATTAACACATGGAGGAAATAATATGAATTGCAGTCAGAAAAGTGCAGTGCTATGGTGTGTGCTACAAGTCGTAGCGATTTTGCGCAGTTTCTGTAAACATCAACAACGGTATGTGCCGTATCTAGCCAAACATATAATCCAAATCTTTTTAAGGTACCATAATGATATATAATACACACGGCATTTAGAATTTTTATTAATGTATGTAACAAAAAACTTAAAAAAAAAAATAAAAATTCGTCAGCAAAAAGAAACGATAGGTATAAAAATCAAATTCCATAATGCGTTAAAAATAAACAATTAATAACAAACAGTAATAAAATCATGTGCCGCTCTGAGAAAAGCAAATGAAACACGCCATTTGGATTTTTTGAAATTTCAATGTAAGCAATGTCACTCATTCTATCAAGACGAATCTAACATCTCATATCGCTCATCTAAAAGAACAATGACGTAAGTACAAAAAATGACAAAATTGGTATGTCGAATTGTTGATGTCTTTAGTTCCCGTCGTAGAACTGTCTACAGAAAAATATCTCAGAGTAGTTCTTAGAGTAGCTTTCAAAAGAGACATGAATTGATATGACTAAATATACGAGCGATATTTATAATACCAAACTTTAAAACAATTCTCCTGAAATATTGTAAAAACGTAATTACGTCGTAGTTCTGTTATATGTGCGATGTGTTAACACTTTGACTGCGGTGGCTAATATACGAAACAATCCGCCTGTGCGGCGCGCAACACAATAGGCGTGTATGGCGGCACGCACCGTATGTGTGCGAGCCGCACGCATGGCTCGGACAGTAAAACACGACAGTTGCGTTTGCCGCAGTCAAAGTGTAAAAACTCAAAAATCGTGAAGGCCACAATCCATGGCAAAGAAATAGACAAACATATATACATACACTCGAAAAACATAACCCTCATTCTGTAGCCGTCGGGTAAAAAGATGCGAATAGGTAAGTATACCTACCAGCGTCATTTATTTTCTATGAAATGAAAAAGGCTCTATGAAGGGTTACATAAAGGAAGGGAAGGTTCTAGATACCTTTTCAGAAAAGCACGTACGTCCATTTCGTGGCATTTTATATTGACATAACGTCCTCTGGGTAATCGTTTTTTAATGTCGAGGACATTAGATAACCAACGAATTGATGTTATATGGTAATTTTAACAAAATGTAGCTTAGCTGTATATGTACAGTTCCTATTATTTTATTCGTCTTTTATTTAAAGTTTTACACGGTAATTGACTGCGGCGGCTAATATACGAAACAATCCACCCGTGCGGCGCGCAACACAATAGGCGGTTTTTAGTATGGCGACGTGCAACGTATGCGTGCCGCCGCACGGGGAGCTCGGACAGTAAAACACGACAGGTGTCTTTGCCGCAGTCAGTGTTAAAACTATAATCCACCAAGCTCCACGATACGATACGATAACGATATAAAGAACTTACAACAATTACAATATAGATTTCCTAGTGATGCTTTTCTTCGTCATTGAAGTAACACTCAGTTTATTTTTTTGTTCACCATTGGTAAACAACTGTGATGGGAAGTTATAACTGCCAGCATAATGATCATGAGTAGGTACAAGACATTACAATTATTATATACAATCAGACGTCAGGAGCTCAAAGGTGACCTAATGTCCTCGAAACACGTTTAATACGTAGAAAGCTTGAACCAGAGCTTGTATTAGGGAGTGCAATATACAGCCTATACTCACTATACGACGCCTTTTCTCTCGGCACGGTTTGTCAATATGCAGGCGCACACAAACATATATACATATGTACAACGCTCACTCGACAGGAGTGGTGAGGCTATGAAGCACCGCACAAAGAGACCGAGATAATGGAAACACTGCATAATGTATGCTATCCCATTCTCTCGCGGTCTAAATCCTATAGATATATGTATTTGTCTCTTTTTAGTGTCGCTTTTTCGTTTCGTCGAGTTTCAAATCACAACAATGGTAAAGAAGTGTTCACTTCAAAAATTATATTCTATACACTTATGTGCTTATGGATTTTGAGGTATATTGGATTGGAAACACGTCCTCGGGGTAGGAATTTATCGCTATGCCACGATGAAAATTTTAAATTTCTTATTGCACCAGGCATCGCGTTTTAATAACTGGACAAAGCGGACGTCGGCCGGCGTAAACCAACAGATAATTGAAACGTCGAAAACATGAAACTACGTCAATACAAGCGTGTCAATCCTGCCCGCACTCTTAATTGGTTTTGTCGTAATATAACGCCACTGCAGTATTGTTTTCGGATTTCGTAAGCTGATGCTATAACTACTGTCAGTAACGGATAGTGACTGACACTTGTGTAAAATATTAGGTAGTAAAAGCGTTTTTTAACAAATAATGTGCTAGTAGTTATGTTAGGTGGTAGAACGAGGTTCCTTCGGGGAAGTACCACCGCCGTCCATAATCTGCCGTGAAGTATTTGTATTTCGATTTGAGAGTTGCGGTTGCCGGGTACACTTACATCAAATCGACCATCTTAGTTCTCAAGCGTAGTGACGCATTTACGTTCCTTCTCAAATAGAACTTCAGTCTATCTGGTGGCGTGCACGCTCGTTTGCTAATCTTCAACCTTAAAAGAAAAGTTCCCTGTAATTATGACCCGCGTTTAGTATTTGCTTACTAATATTTACGTTACTTCGTTAGTATAAATTCTCTAACCGGTGGCCTTTAGAGGCAGTCGTGTAGCCTCTAGCACTGCTATATTAACGTCCATATATGTTTTACCAACGTCCGCTATAAGTTAACACTGCTAATATTTATTCATTCAAAATTTTGTTACAGTGGTACCAAGTGTGTACTCAAGTAGTACAAAGGTCGAATGCTAGAAGGGTTCTTTACCAGTTATGTTTTCGGATAAACACGAGAAATCGTAGTAATCCAATGATATAATTTGTAATAATCTATGTAACGCTGTAAGTACTTTCAATTTCGTTTTATGTAATAATAAAACGCTATTACTAAAGATTTTTCTTTCTGTATCTTTATGTTCCGTTCAATAAAACGAAAATTCACCTGATCTTAAGAGTTTCTGCAATTATCTACACATTGACTGCCGCGCTAGTATTCGAAACAATCCACCCGTGCAGCGGTTCACACACAATAACACAACAGGTGTGTTCCAGTGCAGCGGCATACACCGTATGCGTGCGAGCCGTACGGGTGGTGCGGACAGTAAAATAGGACACGTGCGTTTGCCCTAGACAATGTAAACTTAGACGTTATTATAGTGTTGTTTTATTGTACACAGCAGAGTAGGTACTTATTTAATATTAAATTCTTCTGCGTGTAAAACAGACATATATTGTGTACGCCCTTTTGTCCCCGCAATAATTATCTATCGTTTGTAAGTTTACCTAAAAATAACTTTAGACTGAAGCGCGTACCGTCGATCGTAACTGATCTACAGGATCGCGATGATCGATCGATGATGATCAAGATGATCTAGGCGCGGAATGAATGAAAGTGGTTATACTGTGTTTTGTGGCTCCTTGGAGCCTTCATTCAAGGGGCTACTGGCTTCAAGGTATACTTCTTTACTCGGAAATTTCTTAAGCAGTCGACGGCGCTCGGTACTGTGTTCCCCCGTTGAGCGGAGAAGGGGTAAAGGGGCATTAGGCTTTTGTCAGTTAGCGGCAGTGGGCTGTAAATCTGACGCTTCCTGGGGAGCGAGTGGTCATCGGGGAGCCGAGCGTGAAGAGACGTGATGCTGCTCAGGGATAAGGCTCGTAGTGTGCCCTTGCACTATTCGACAACGAGCGCACAAACTATTCAATACCAGGTACTTTAAGGTCGGGAGCCGCCATGCCGTTCCTCGTGAAGCGATAGTCCGTTGGACAATCGTTAAACTTTGTCGGAGGCCTTGTAGACGGTTTGAAAATATCTAACACAGGTTAGCCACGAACCCGTATCTCCACAAATTTGCATTGGAACAGCATGATGAAGTGTACTCCAAGCCTTCTCCAGTTTCTGGGACAAATCCGTACCCAGCTATAAGACATACAAAAGGTTTTGCCCATTTCCAGACTTCTAGAGAACAACTTAAGAAAATAATAAAAGTAAATTTTGTTGTCTGTGAGATATAAAAACGCCTGCAGTCAGTCAATGTTGTACAACCTCAGATTTGTTAATACAAATTAATTTCAAATCAAGAATCAGTTTACAAAAAAATATCTCGTCTGACAGCTCTTTAACATATTGACTGCGGCATACACACCTGTCGTATTTTACTGTCCGCGCCACCCGTGCGGCTCGCATGCATACGGCGTGTGCCGCCATACTGGGACACGCCTGTAGCGTTACGCACCTTATGGGTGGATCGTTTCGAATATTAACTCCGCAGTCAATGTGTTAATATAATACCTAACGAATTAATATATTTTAATATATTATGCATTATGTTCGAGTAAAATAAAATTGTAAATAGAGATTTCTTAATATATCTATCTAATCCTTTTTATTATCTATTTACTTCTAGTAAATTCTCGTTGTCAATATTCATATTAAAATATGGAAACAGTGATTATATTATAATTTAATACCTGGTAACAATGTCTTATTAGGATGATAAAACAAAATCTTCAAAATTAACAAATAAAACAAACCATGAAAATAGGAACTCATTTATTTACACAGATTAATATATTTACATCATTACAGCTCAAAAGCTTTTACCTAAAACGAAATGGCAACTTGAGCAAAATTGATCTTAAGTGTACTTAACAGTATCTATATTATGCATATTAATTATAATTAACCACTAATTGTTATGTCATTATTTAAACCTAAAATAGACATGAAAAATTAAAGAAAGGAAGCAAAGTTAAAAATAAAAAAGCAATGTGACTGTAAAACGATTTACAAAATTCAATTTTGTAGAATAATGAAACTACATATATGCAACACGGGCCCTTTTGCTTGCGCTGCGTCCAAAAATAGGGCAGATGACCCAACTCTGAACAAGATAATACGCCAAAGTACAAACTGCAAGATTAATAAAGGCGACATCGTGTCACCTTATCGATATAGATATTAACAATATTTTTAGCCTATATTTATTGATTCGATTGTACAGGATAAAAACAAGATGGATGACATTTTGATTGATCGAAAGCGATTTATCTACACGAAAGCCATGGGGAAATTACATGTATTATCTGCATTAGAGTTGCAAACGGGCATAGCGTCACCCTGTTGCAATGGGAAATCCCATTCATGGCTTTTTAGGAACAAATGCAAAATTGGAGACCTAAAATTAATAATCGCGTTTAGATGCATTAGCCCTCAGTACATTGACTGCGGCGCCAATATTCCAAACAATCCACTCGTGCGGCCCGTAATACAACAAGCGTGTACAGCGGCACACACCGTGTGCGTGCGAGCCGCACGGGTGGCGCGGACAGTAAAACACTGCAAGTGCGTTTGCCGCAGTCAATGTGTTAAGGACAAAGGAACGCTATATTGAGTACGTTCATTTTATAACGCTGTCTTTTATGTAAAATTTCGCGCGACTGAAGGACGCATAGCCCCGCGGGTTGTGTAGATCGTAACCGCTCTCCAAAGTTAAGCAACGCTGGGCACGGTCAAGAGTTGGATATGTGACCGTTAGTAGCTAAGCTTCTTCCGTGTTTCGGATGACACGTTAAGTTCACAGCTTAACGTGTCCGGTTTATTAATAATGGATAGCAGTCATTAACCTTGTCAGAGACTTGGGCGGTTTGAAAACATTCAACACAGATTGGTCACTATTCCGTATCTTCCAATCCGCATTGGAGCAGCGTGGTAAAGTATGCTCCAGGCCCCCCCCATTTTGTAGGGATCCGAGCCCAGCCGTGAGACATAAAAAGGGTTGCAGCCAAACAATTATATAAAACGTCAAATTTGTTAATACAAATTAATTTCAAGTCAAGAATCAGTTTATAAAAATATGTCTCGTTTGACAGCTCTTTAATTATATCTAACGAATTAAGGTATTTAAAAGAATATATTATGCATTATGTTTGAGTAAAATAAAATTGTAAATAATTATGTTCCTATATTATGGAATGTGACTGTTATTGTATCACATTATCCTATGTTAAAAAGTCAAGACTTTCTGTTTGTCCGTCTTTATTCGTGGGCAATAGCAGTAGATACCTATGCCACATCAAGGTGCTGTCAAAGCTAAACAAGATCATTTGCAGTATTTACTTAGTTTGTGTTTGATACGTGCGTGTAATGATGTTGTGAATTTAATTAATTATTCGTAAAATAAACGTGTCCGTGGCCAATTACCCTCAATTATAAAAGGAAATTAATTTAATTAATAACGCTTTCTGCACTCGTATCTTTACGATAGGATTCCGTGTTGTGGATACCATGAAGACATACACGAGAGGAAAAATGGGCACACACCAAGACCAGAACAGAAATCTAAACTCATCATTTAGATGTCATCCTCACCGAGAATCGAACCCGGAATCCACTTTAGATCACTGGACATCGCTGCACCACCCGGGCCGTCTAATACGAGTATACATATTAAAATGAAATACAGACAGTTCTATCTACTAACAAATATTAAAAATAACACGCTAATTAAAAAATGTCTATCTTTTAATCTAAAATGTCTAAAAATTCAATTTATGTTAATAACATATTAAAAATAACATATTTTGTAACATGTCATTAAAATAAATTAAATCAGTTAATAGATGTGGAACGGACTTCCTCCTGAAGTATTCCCGGTGCGTTATGACAT
>DWKL01001158.1:0-15426 GCA_018249415.1 Phareas burnsi | reverse complement strand
CCTGGCAACCGCACCTCTCCCACCGAAACACAACAACTGCTTTACGGCGGATTATGAGGGCGGCGGTGGTACTTCCCTAGACGATTGTTCTACCACCTACCAAATCTCTTGTTTATCGTACTGTTCAGGACAAGAACTTCAGTCCATAGTGGTGACCACGTTTTGTCCACTGGATTGAATCATCTGTTACATCTATGGTAAAAAATATGAGACGGTGGTGGCTCGGCAACCAGCCACGAAGGTTTCTACCACCAGCAGAGTAGATATTTTAAAGTATACTCAAATTGCTTCATAAAGAAAATAATATATGTACGATACCATCATCATTATCAACCCATTAATATCCAACTGCTGGGCACAAGTCTCTTTCCACAACTGGGGATGGCCTAGAGCATACCCCACCATGCTGCTCCAATGCGGATTGGTGGAGATATTGGTTAGTGGGCAATTCATATCGAATGTTTTCAAACCGTCCACAAGGCCTCCGACAAGGTCTAACGATTGCTATCCAATGATAACAACCGGGACCGACAGCTTTACGGGCCCTCCGAAGCACGGTCACCCATCCAACTTCCGACCGCGCCCGGCGTTGCTTAACTTCGTTGATCGGTTACGATCTTCACAAGCCGCGGGGCTTTGCGCCCTCAGCAAGCATGCTATGCAGATCATTTTAATTAGGGATAACTAGGAGACATATAAAGATTATAATAAACTCTCCACATATGGTCAAACGAGCTCAAATCACGGTGATTGGTACTAAGACCATTTTATTGCAAATATTTTCACGTAAAGCAATTTAATAGACTATTCTACCCAACATGGCAAAGCGAGATTCTATTCCCAACACAGTCTCGTCTCGTCTCGTTAAACCTGTGATGGATGCTTTGATTGACAGCGGAACATATATTTTACTATCGAGAAGTTTTTTATCGATGACTATTTACAAAAACATATTTTTATTTTTAATTCAGACCCTAAATGTGTTCAAGATAAAATAATACAGACTACTAGTCTGTATTACTCCTGCAAATTCGTCTATCTTACCATAAACAACTCCAAAAAGTTTTAGTAAAGGATGTTCTTAGAACGAACCACCAGGAAGCGGTGATAGGCAAGTGATAAGATTGCGACTTCTTACACTGAGGGTGTGTGTTTGTAATCTCTGATTCTTGACGCGTTCAGTCAAATCAAACTCTGATTTTTGGAAGTCATATAATACGTCATCATTTATTATCAATCTATTAACACATTGACTGCGGCAAACGCTGTCGTGTTTTACTGTCCTCGCCACCCGTGCGGCTCGCACGCATACGGTGTGTGCCGCCATACTGAAACACGCCTGTTGTGTTGCGCGCCGCACGGGTGGATTGTTTCGAAAATGCCGCAGTCAAGGTGTTAATGATTTATTGCAGGGCACGGGTCTTCTCTCTGAATGACAAATGTTAGACCATAGTCCAACATAGGCCAATCAGAGCAGGAGATTTCATACACCTTCGACAATATTATAGAGAATTCTCAGATATATAGGTTTCCTACCATGTTTTCCCTCACCGTTAAATCAAATGATAATTAATTTCTAATACGTACATAGCTTCGAAAAATCAGTTCACGCGGACATCCAGCGTGTGAGGGCGGAATCTTAACCACTCGGCTATCACTGTTTATCCTCGCACATATATACGTATTAGAAATTAATTATGACATGATTTAACAGTGAAGGAAAACATCGTGAGAAAACCTACATGGTTGAAGGTTCCCGTAAATTTTAGAATGGCGTGTGAAGTCTGCACTCCGCACCTGACTAGTTGGACTAACCTTTCTCATTCTAAGAGGAGACCTGCACCCAGTGGAGGGGCAATAACAAGCTCTTGGTTATAAAGATGATTACGAACTACGCCTCAACTGGCTTTATTATATTTGGACATCAGAGTGAATAAAATATAATTATTTGCTTCGTTTACCAAAAGGACTAAATCCTTTCCTCGAAAATATAATCAACAAATATTTATTTTAATTAATTCTAAACATAACGAGGACCATTAAGAATCCAACAAGTTTTTGTTCAATTAAATATGACCTCAAATCACCTTAAAACGGGTAGCATAATAATATTGAGTGTGCTCGACGAAGTTATCTATTTCTTTACTTCTATAAATAACACAAAATGAAGCTTTCATGCATGATTCATTTAGTACTTACAGACCCACAATTAATTTTTAATACCCTACTAATAAGGAGAACGGGCCACCTGATGGGCGGATCACCGTTGCCTGGACATTTGCAACGCCGGAGAAGTCGCCAATGCATCACTGGCCTTGAAGCAGAGCTCTTTTTGTAGCTTTTTTGAAGAACTATATCATTACTTTCCGGGTATATATCAGGATTAAGTTGATTCCACACGCGTATCGACACGTGGAGTACCGCCACGAGTCCAGTTGATGTGGGTGGAACTTCATCCTTCGGTGAGTGGTGCAACGGATATAAAGTGACGAAGGCACCGAGTCAAACAGTTTTTCCGAGCACTCACCATTGTAAACCCGGTAGAACACGCAGAGGGAGCCTATGTCCATCCTGATGCTTATGTGTTCTAGCCGATCGGTATTCGCTGAGTCATTGTTTATACGAAATATTATCTATATCCGGGACACACATAAAATACTGGGTCTGAAACATCCAGACCCAAAACAATAATCAAAATCCATAAATTTATTTAAAAGTTAATCTATACTTTTTTTGTGTTTGAAGTGTAGTAAACGACCGTGCAGGCCACCTGGCGTTAAGTGGTCGCTGCAGCTCATGGACACCCACATCGAATCTCGATCAAAACTGATGTTTTATCTGAGGTCGTATGTAGATACATCACTACGCCCGAGGACTAAGATGGTCGCTGTAAGTGTGGCCACCAACCGCATCTCTCCAACACGAAAACCGCGTCACAAAGGATTATGAGGGCGGCAGTACTTCTCCGGACGAACTATGAATCTAGTATAATAAACTGACACTTTGTAATAAAAATTATTATTAAAAATAGGTCTTTATTATTAGGGTATGTGTCGAATCGATTTCAAACCCGCGGCCCTCCGCGCGGGGTACCAGTATGGAGACCACTCCGCCATTAGACCGCGATACAAACGGACTGTAGTACCGTTATTGTTTACATTACGAATAGAAAAGGCAATGGTCGCCAAAATATGTGCTGAAGCATTAGATATCTAATAGAATTGCTCATTTAATTTCAAGTTGTAGATAGCTTAGTGGTAAGATTACGGTCTCTTTCGCGGACGAATCCGGGGTTCGAATCTGACATGAACCTCTAAATTTTCGAAGTTATGTGAGTACTAGAAATCAATTATCACTTGCTTTGACAATGAAGTGAAACGTCGAGACAAAACCTATACATTTGAGAGTTTTCTATAAAATTCTCGAAGGTGTATTAAGTCTATCAATTCGAACTTGGCAGGTATAGTGTATTGGCACCTAATACTGTTCATTCTGGGAGGAGACCCGTGTCCAGCAGTGGAACAGTAATGAGTTGATAATGATGATGACGAAGACGGTGATGATGATGGCGATGATGATGACGATGACGATGATAATGGTGATATAAATCTTAAAATTAATTGAAGCAACACACGACCATCCAGCACATGGAATGGAATACATGTAAGGAGTACAGAGAGAAATCTAGGTTTAACCTTACATAACTTCTTACACCAAAACATCTCAATATCTCAGTTGAAATTGAAAAAAAATACACAGGTGTGTATTCTGTAGACGACGTATTTTACTAATTAATGTTTATTTCCTTTTATTTTTGCATTTGACGTGGTTTTCACAACGGTGTCCGAGACATATATTCGGCGGAGGCTTAAGCACCAATATACAATGAGGAAGCGTGGCGAGGTTTGCTCCAGTCTTCCCCCACTAAAATTATCCGTAGTATAAATTTATTGATATTTTCTACTAAAATTCCTTGAAATTCCGTACAAAATTAAGATTAAGCTCCACTTTTGGAGAAAGATAGAAAAAAGATTTACAAAAAAAAAACATTTCTTTATTAAAAATATATATAGGTTCAAAAATTATATATATTTTTAAGTTGTGTACATTCTGTATGGAATATTTGAACGTTAACAAACTATAATGTCTAACTAAACAACTCTTAGGTTTTCTCAAAAATTCAAATTGCCATTTTATGTCAATAAAGTAAATTATATCATAATTTAGGCATCAATTTCTTTTCTTTCTTTTCTCCTTTATCTTATTATTAAAATTTAAAAATGTACATAAACGTACATAATTATGTTTTGTGAGACAAAAAGATCAAATCTTAAAATTCCTTTACATTTAATACATTAGAATTATTCACTCACCTCGCCAATTCCTTCAAAACGGTTACCACCAACGTAATTATTTTCAAAATCGTGTTTTTTTCCAAAAATTAATTTCAAACGCGTGCGTTAGGTGCGCGTGCGCCGCGGTACTGCCTCAGCATCCTAGAGGATAACGACCTCTGTTGTGGTCGAAGGATTTATATAGAGCTGCCACCTTTGTAATAAAATCGTGTATACAGCCATAAGGTAATTCTTAATTGGTTAAGTAAAATGAATAAAAGTCGTACCAAAAGTAACGAAACCTCTATAGATTTTTACATAAATAATTGTTAATGTCAATAACAATTATTTATGTAAAAATTAGGGGAGGGAATTAGGGGAGGCCTATGTCCATCAGTGGACTTCAAAAGGCTGATGGATGAATGTCAATAATGACAAATGTGGCTCACCACAGCTCCGGATTATCGTTCGCAAGGAGAAGCAGCGTACAATTTCATAACACGTGTCATTCCTTTAAAAATATTATTTATAATTTAAGTACAAATGATACACATGTATGTACTTCAATCAAATTAAATAAAGTTCTCAGCTTTGACAATAGATGGCGCAAATTTTAAGTTTTCGACTGTGTATTTTTGATTTTTATCAGGTCAGTAGATTTTTAGATCCAAAAAATACCCTGGTCAGTAAATTTTCACGGACATCTCCATGTAAATAATAAAAACTCAAACATTATATATTAAAAAAATTATGCTTTATACACTCATCGACCCGCACTGGGTTTCCCTGTTTTGTGGGTGCCATGGACACATACAACACGAGGACACACACCCAGACCCAGAACCGAAACTTAAATTCACTATTTAGATGTCTGTCTTGCCAGGAATCGAACCCGGAACCCTTAGCGTGTCAGACCGGTATAGTGACCGCTGCGCCATTCGGGTCGCCAGGCCGTCATTATCAACAAGACGAGCCGTAACTACACTTTATCTTCCTACTATAATAACATACAAAAATATACGTATCATTTCTTTAGAGGGTTTACCAACTCTATATAGATACTGGGCCAGGACAAACAGTGGGCACCAACGTTCATCGACCAGCATTAGCATACAGGTAAAATTCTGCGACGCACACATACGTAATAGATACACATTTATTCGCCCGCTAAGGACATTTGATAACTTTTTAGCTTTTTTAATATAACCTGTTATGGATCGAAAGTTCGTTCATTTGCCTTCTACCATATTTATTTATTTATACGTATATATTAAATTTTATACAAAGGTACTGCTTATTCCAGTAAGGAATGTCTTCCAGCAGACCCATTAAAGACACATACCGTAAAGAGAAGAAATAATCCCTCATAATCCGCCGCGAAGCAGTTTGCGTTCCGGTTGGAGAGGTGTGGTTGCCGGTGCAATAACAGCGAGGACCATCTCAGTCCTCAGGCGGACGCATCTACTTACGTCGAGACAGAACTTCAGTTTTGTTTGAGGTTTGTGGGTGTTAATGGGCTGCAGTGACCACTTTCATGTAATGCATACCAATGTGGCCCTCAATCCAGTCCTCAGGATCAACAATGCTCTTATGATACACCTTATGTAGGACCCCTATCCGATAATCGAAGTGGATAATAAATACAAAAAATGCAAAAATTTTTAACCTCATGGCCAAATATTAGAACTCCCTGCATCATATGTGTCATGGGCATATACAAAGACGAGTACATAAACACCCAGACCCAGAACAGAAATTGAAATTAATTTAGATCTGCCTGGCACGGAATCGAACCCGAACCTTCAGCGTATCACACCGGTATGGCTACCATTGCGCCCCACGGATCGTCAAATATCCACGACTACAATTAGGTGCCTTTTTATAGCGCAGAAGTAGCAAATAAATATAGAGACCACTTGATAGTAAGTGGCCACTGCCGCCCATGGACATCTGTAATCAACTTCAAATAGGACTGAAGTACTACCCGAGATTAGTCACAGATGCTGCTTCGAGGACTAAGTTAGAATGCCTCATATACCACAAAAGTTCCACTTCAATTATATAAATAAAACATTGGCGATAACACAAACCGGTTGAAAAGAACCTTCATGGTCATTAAAGGTTGAACCAAAAATATTTAACACATTTATTGCCCTTTGGAGTCACATGTCTAAACCCACCGGCTAATCGAAGGCGCCGGGTACGTACTTAAGTGCATAAAGGTTAGCGTATACTATACTATATATTATACATTTTTATGTTATGTAATATGTCAACGGGTGTGTTACATCTTTACAAAATAGTGATGTCCATTCCTGTGGAGACCTCTATCTTTGTGCAAAAGCCCCATCAACTTCGGTTCAACAATTTTCCAAGATAAGACGTACAGGCTGACAAATTAAAACGTTTTTTTTTGTTGGGTCTGATTTCGTACCATATACGCTTATTAAATTATATTTCGTTTAAAATAACAGACATAGCTTTGTAATTTTTTTGAATGGATATCGTATTGTCGACCACCCGGCGCATCGATCACCACACTTTGTGCTTGAAGAGTAGTAAACGAACGTGCGGGCCACCTAATATCACGTGGTTACTGCAGCCCATGGACACCTCAAACCAAACTGTTTAACCTAATGATTAAGATTCCGGCCTCTCAAGCTGAATGTTCGGGGTTCGAATCTCGCATACACCTCTAATTTTTCGATGTTGTGTGTATTAGAAATTAAATATCACTTACTTTAACGATGAAGGAAAACAACGTGAGGAAACCTACACATCTGAGAGTTCTTAATAAAGTTCTCGAAGGTGTGTGAAGTCTACCAATCCGCACTTAGCCACCGTTGTGGACTATGGCCTAACACTTCTCATTCTGAGAGGAGACCCGTGCCTAGCAGTGGGTCATTAATAGGTCGATGATGATAATACGCTGCAGTTACAAAGCAAAAAACTAATAAAAACAGTAAAATTATTTTACGGTTCAGAGTACGCCAGTCCTTATATCTGTAATTATTGTCAAGATATAACGATGGTAGATTATAAGACGTAAATAAAAACGGTTGAATTGTGGCAACTACTTTATTAATAAGTTTCAAACATCGGAGTATTTTTTGTTATTTGAAGGAATTGTATGCGTTTCTACCTCGGAAGACCAGATTGGACTGCCTCACGTAAGTGTAATGCTTAAAAATAACACTTTATGCACATAGCCTCACAGGAGGCTCTCTTAGGCCGGTGGCAATCCCCAATATGGAGAGGCGGGCGGCTACCCTGTTCCCCGAAGTCGTTCAACCCTTCACAACCATAATCTTCTGTCCCCCTGGCTGAGTCCTCCCCGGCTCGCCATCAAAACCCGGTGAAGCTGTCAAGGCTGCTATGGCCAACAGCAACTACACACTTTCGAAAAAAAAATATTAAGATTTAGAACAGAAATCTAAATTCATCATTTAGACGTTTGTCTAGCCAGGAATCGAACCCGGAAGCCTCTGCGTACTGCAACTGCTAAGCAGTTATGGTTGTCATTGTACAACGCGGGTCGTACAGTTACGTGTCTATCACACACTTAAAACCAAAACGCATTACGGGATCATCATCATTATGGATAGGGTTTGCCCCTATCCGTAACTAAATTACAAAGCGGAACAACAACATTAGGCAGAAATGGCAATCTTATTCCTAAGCCTTTTCATTAGAAATACGTCCACCATTTAAATGTGTGTCAAGAGATGGCGCTGTAGAATCATTGGGGATCTACAAGGGACGGTATCCCAGTAGCCTACATTCTCTAAGAGATGTCGCTACTAGCGGTATGAATTTTCCACCGTTTAATAAGATTAAATATTCAAGGCAGATTCAAAATAGAAACTTCTCGAAAAAACCTCTTCAATATTTTCAATATTGACGTTATTCATTTGTTTGAAAAACTTTCTAGTTTAAATTGAAATCTTAAATATTTTTTTCATTTCCGATGATACAATTTAGTACCTAATTTAATCCCGATCTTCTAATACATGAACGATAATGATAAATTGCAGATTAAGTTTAAAGTTTTAATTTTGCAAATTCATTTTAGAAACTTTGCACTACAACAATCCATTATTTGTCTGCTTGTACAGGATTGGAAAAGGCTAAATCGATTTTAACGACGCTCACAAATATTGGAGTTACCATCAACCCATTAATGTCCCACTGCTGGGTACGGGTATCCTCTCAGAATATGAAGGGTTAGTCCATAGTCTATCACGCTGGCCCATTACTGATTAGTAGACTTCACCAGCCTTTGAGAACTTCACAAAGAAAGCTCAGATATCCTCTCGATGTTTTCCTACATCTTTAAAGCAAGTGATAATTAATTTTTAACATGACCATAGCTTCGAAAAATCAGAGGGGTATGCGGGATTCGAACCCAGGACACCCAGCGTGAAAAGCCTGAAATTTACCACTAGCGTATCACTGCTTTAAGATAGGGTAGCCATTCTTTTTACAACGAACAAACGAACAAACAAAAAACAAATGCTTTCTACATTCATAGCCTCAGTCCAGGATTCCTTGTATAGTGGGTGCCATAGACACATGCGAAGACGAACACACAAACACCCAGAGCAATAGGTGGTATAACTATAATTAGCCCGGGGAGGTATCACTGCCGCCCTCATATTTCGTGAAGCAATTCTTGTGTTGCGGTTGGAAAGTTGTGGTTGTCGGGTAATTACATGGAGGCGACCATATTAGTCCTTAGAAGTAGTGACGCGTCTACGTACAACCTTCAACCTTAGATAGGACTTCAGTTCTGTTTGAGGTTAGATATGGGTGTCCATGAGCCGCAGTAACCACTTAAAATCAAGTAGACTGTACGTTCGCTTCTCTTCTCTCTTCTCCAAAAAAAATCAGAACAGAAACCTAAATTCATCATTTTGATGTCTGCTTGGCCGGAAATCGAACGCTGAACTCTCTGCGTGTCAGGCCGGTATCGTAAACGCTGCGCCACTCGGGTCATCAACTAATATTCCCAATTCGTCATGAATACTATACATATTAATTTCGTACAATGGCTCTTTATTATTTATACATGCGCCGTGTATGCGAGCGGCGCCGCGCGCGGTTCTCGATCAGTATGATAGTAGGTTGCAAGTTGAAGGTTTGTTCGCGACCTTAGTCGCTTCGTCAGTTGCGCTGTAAAAAGTGGTATAACTTGTCCCGATAAAGAACGTAATCCAAAATAGCAACATTCTTGCGTTCCGCTCGTTGTCTATAACGTGTGAACGTGGTAGAAATACAAAAGCATTTTTAACCAACTTAAACAATAAAGGTTATCGGTTCGAGCTGTATGTACATATATATTAAATACACTTAAAGCGAGGCGACCATTTTAGTCGGTGGTGACGTGGCTACGTACAACGTTAAAATTAAATAGAACTTCAATCTTGTTTGGGATTTAATGTGACTGTCCATGGGTTGTTTTACAGTCAATTAAGGCTTCTAAAAATATACCAAATTTAATAAGTGTATGTGTGTGTGTGAGTGTGCGTGTGTGCGTGCATGAGTGCGTATGTATATAGTAATTAATTTTTATGTTCGGCGGTTAACAAGCGTGCAGTCTACTTGATGTTAAGTGGTATTTGCAGCCCATGGACAGCCACATCTAATCTCAAAAACAGAACCCCATCTGAAGTCATACGTAGATGCGTCACTACTTCTGAGGACTAAGACGGTGGAATTGCTTGTAATTATATCTGATCTGATTGGATTTGATTTGACTTCTCCACCCGAAACAAGAATTGCTTCACGGCGGTTTGTGGGGCGGCGGTGGTACCTCCCGAACGAACTATATTTCTACCACCCACAATTCAGATTATTATAATTGTGAAGTAAGAGGAAAAATGTGAAAATATCTTCGGTGTATTTACTCAGGGCGGGGAAATACCCTACGAAACACAAAGAAATTAAATTACTTACAAGAGCTGACACGGACTTAAAAAAATGTGTAGGCGTACCTATTTATGTAGGTACCTACCTACCTTTGATTTGCATTGACTTTTGTAATTTAAATTTATTATTATTGCCTATTAAATTGTCATTTTGAATCACGGGTACTCACGACATGCGGTTTTTCAATATAATTGCTATAATTCCGCGATAATATTAGCTTAAAATCTTATGTTTTGTAGTCGGGTTAATTTTTTTCGTTACTTATGAATATCATTATTTATATAGACAAGTTATATTGCCTTCTATGTCGGCATCATATCCATAAATTTCGTAATCTTCAAAAGGTTGAAGACTTACTTGATCTTATGATTTTGGAATTCACGAAATTGTACTGAAGACCGATAGTCATCTTAATCAATCATTATGTTTAATTACAAAATTCTAATTTTATGTCAAAAATTATCAATATTGACTTTTAACGTCCCATTACTGAACAAGAAGAGTCTTGTTGAATACTTTGAGAATTACCTCTGAGAATACGAAAGGTGTAAAGTGGTGTGAGAGAAATACGAGTTCATTAACCGGATTACGGGATTATTAACCGATTAACGGGTTTATTAATAGGTTAACGGGTTTATTGACCGGTTAACGGGTTTATTAATCGGTTAACGGATTTATTAACCGGTGGTTTGGAAACATCCGTTGGCTATTGCCAACCCGTATCGGATGTTTTCAAACAGCCGATAAGGCCTCCGACCAGGTCCAACGACTGCTATTCAATGACAACTACCGAAGCCGAGCTTAACGTGCCCTCCGAAGCACGAACATCTACCACCCTTATATACCCGAGTCTGTGCACTTAACATTTAAATGTAGCCGTTAATCTTCGAGCTCAGATTAAGACCATTCACAAAACGTCCGCATTTTGTAGCCAGGGGTTTTACGTGTCCTTTTGGAGTTCCCTTTGCTCTTTATCAGTACCTACCTACGCCCTTCAAGTACAAAGGTCAAAGTATGTTCCATCTTATTCATAGAATATATGTATAAATATAATGAAAACATAATATACTTTATAATCATAATTTAAATACAAGAAATAAGAAAAAGTTGGCTGTAAAAGCATAAATATATATATATATTTTTTATTTGAGAAAATTAACAAACGAGCGTCTACGTCACCTGTTGTTAAGTGGTCTCTGTTTTTTTTTATGTTTGCGAAGTAGCTAACGAGCATGCAGGCCACCTGATGTTAAGTGGTCACCGCAGCCCATGGACACCCACATCCAACCCCAAACAAAACCGAAGTTCCGATTGAACCTCAATGCATCACTACTCCTGAGGACTATGATGGTCGCCTCGCTATATGTGTGCCGACAACCGCACCTCTCCAACCGAAACCCAACAATTGCTTTACAGCGGATTATGGTCGGCGGTGGTATTTCCCCAGACGAACGATTGTTCTACCACCTATAATGCAGCTCACGAACACCCACATCTACCTTCAAACAGGACTGAAGCCCTAGGTCGCTGTAGATGTGACACTACTCCTGAGGACTATGACGGTAGCCTCGCTATATGTGTGCCTGGCAACCGCACCTCTCCAACCGGAACAAAAAAACTGCTCCACGGTACGTCATGAGGGCGGCGGCGGTACTTCCCCAGACGAACGATTGTTCTACCACCTATTAAAATTGGCCACAGATGCCTTGCTACACTCGAGGACTAAGTTTGAACGCGTAAGTCTATCTCCCTTATCACTTTCTTCAACCACGCTGCCGTGCAGCATTAACCACTACTACTATAAAGCAATAATGGCGGTGGTCGTTTTGGAGTCGGACCGCAAAGGGTTCTACCGCCTTTAACACATTGACTGTGGCAAACATAGCTGTCCTGTTTTACTGTCCGCGCCACCCGTACGGCTCGCACGTATACGGTGTGCCACAGTACTGGAACACGCGCGTTGTGTAGCGCACGGTACGGGTGGATCGTTCCGAATATTAGTCGCCGCAATCAACGTGTTAAAAATTCTATTGTATTATCTCCAGTTCCACGTCGCATATTGACCTGCTGGAATTTAGTTTTGTACACAAACAAAAGTCTTTTTAAAAGTATATTTACTGATGTTCAAAAATAATTCGTTATACAGAATGTATCAAACTTGGTGAAGGTTACCTACGACTCCCTAATGATATGGCAGTCTATTAGACTCATCCAATTAACGTTGGCATGAAATCGCCTAAAAATTGGGGTTTATCACGTTTAGTCATACTACATTTTAGTCAAATGTCACTTTTCTAAAGCGTTCTCTAATTCTATGGAGAATGTTAGTACAAAATTAGTTCCCAAGCAATTTTGTTTGCCAACGAAACAATTAAAATGATATAAACGGAACATAGAAATTGAGTTAGCTTTATACATATGTCACACATTAGATAGAACATAAAGCAAAGGAAGTCTCAATAAGAGAGCGTGGTCTAGAGTTATTTAGAGCAAAGGGAATTAATGCTTTTATTGGACCTCTGTATATCTATCGTTCAAATAATATAGGGATAGATACATATAATCAATAATTTTCAATAGATTTACTGTCTATGCGTATTAGCAATAATTTATCTCTTGCTTTAATGTGACAGAAAACATAGTAAGAATGTCTGCGAGGTCTCGCGCATTTTTTCATAATATTTTTTATTAATATTTCGCTATAATGTTCTATTATATCAGTCGCCGAGCAAAATAGCTGAGACATACGGACAGTCGGATATGACGAAATTATAACAGTAACGTTTTTCTATTTAGCCACGGAAGCCTAAAAACAGACCGTAACTACTGACCACTGTATAATTTCAACTACAAATCATACCCTCCAATTAATGACGAAAGCTCGAGGGAAGCTTACTGGGCAACTTTCAATTTTGCATTTAAATATTACATTACACGTCATTCTCTTTTTCCGTCGCTCTGCCCCCTCCTAGTGCCTCGCCTTCACATTTATGAATGTTTAAAAATGCATTTAATTTGCAATATATGACTTCGTTTCACTGTTAAATATTCATGCGATAACTTAATTGACATTCGTCGACTAGTATTTCGGTTTATTTAGAGCAGGTGTATTGTAACTAAATAATATTCTAATAGTTTGAACATTTTCCACTCATAACATTTTGTGTTGTCAAGCGCTGGACCAAAATACGCAGCAAAATCAGCTTTAAAAAAACATTTTCTAGAACACAATTTCTTTTTTTTGATGTTTTATGTTTTAAAGTAGCAAACGAGCGTGCAGCCCACTTGATGTTAAGTGGCCACCGCAGCCCATGGACACCCACATCCAACCTCAAACAAACCCCGAAGTTCCGTTTGAGGTTGCATATGGATGCGTCACTACTCCTGAGGACTAAGGTGGTCGCCTCGCTATATGTGTGCCTGGCAACCGCAACTCTCCAACCGAAACACAACTGCTTCACGGCAGATTATGAGGCCGGCGGTGGTACTTCCCCAGACGAACGATTGTTCTACCACCTATAAAAGAAAGATCAGACATCTTTAAATTCCAATCAAGTGGTTTACAGTAAAATAAAAAACTCAAAAGAAAATTATTAAGATTAGCAACGTACATATATTAATAATGAACTCAGGTAATGAGTTGCAATCATATTGTAACGTAGATGTATCGGTCACGCGTATGAAATTAATTACAATGGACGCTTCATTAATTTTAATGAGTGCTTGTTCGGATTGCGAATATCCACTACATACAGATCTGATACATAACGAGACACGGTATATAAAAAGAGCCTTGTCTACCACAATACTGATGCTTTTGCGATATATTTGTTTCCAATAGAAGCGACAAAGGAGTATGCAATCCGTCATGATGATGATGAGTTGCATTGCCTGAAGTGGGCCACTAATGGGTTGAAGATGTTCAACCCATTAGTGGCCCACTGCAGGCCACAGGTCTTCTCTCAGAATGAAACGGTTAGGCTACCATATAAAGTATGGTACCACACTAGCTAAGTGTGGATTGGTAGACCTTCGAGAACTTTATAAAAAACTCTCAGATGTGTAGGTTTCCTCACGATGGTTTCATTCACCGTTAAAGCAACAGATAATTAATTTCTAATACACACATACTTCGAAAAATCAGAGGTGCGTACGGTTTCGAAATCCGGACACCCTTCTTGAGAACTAAAATACAGTTCGTAGTTTCCTTGTTCACTTTGTTTGGCGGTTACGATATTTTGTATCTAGCGTTGTTTTTTTTTTGTTTGAACACACATAACATCAGCTGACCTGCACGTTCGCTTTCTACTCTTCAAACATAAAAAACAATAGTACCAAAATATGATTCAAATTAGTAAACCATTTCTGTTATGAAGACATTCACGAAAAGCTTTAGAATCTGTTGTCGATTTCTCGAAAAACGTTACCTTTGGTGTCAAAATCAAGTTGTCAATCCGTTGCACATTTGATTCATCACATGGTCTACATCTAAAGAAAATGTTGGCAGCCCCTCAGGAATTCACACGCGTGTCACTGACTTCACAACGGTCCATATCAATGGACCGAGAAGATGTGACACTTCGGTATTTGTTTTAAATTGAGAAATTTGTTTTAAACTGCCTTGACGTGAAGAAGATATCATCTCGCCACATTATAATAGATGTAGACAAAAATAACGATGTAACCCAAGGTGGTCCAACTTCCCCTCGTGGTCCAAAGCCGTTCCCCTCGTGACTCTCTACGTGATCTGGCTCCGAAGGCACTAATGTCACACCTATTTTGACTAATAACATAAGCATTTAACCCTGCTGTACCCTGATTTGAAGAGTACAGTAAGGTAATTACACAAGGCGTTCCAACTTAGTCGTCAGAGGTAGGAACGCATCTATGGCCAACCTATTCGGGGTTGATTACAAATGTCCACGGACGGCAGTGACGTAAGTGGGAAACAAGCTTAAAGTCCATTAAGGTGTGATCTTAGTGGACTTTATGCTAGTTTCCTACTTATGTGCTATAAAAAGGCAGTTCGATTCCGGCTTCAGGGCTGATAATGTATCTGTGGCCGACCTTTTCTCTTTCTGATTAACTTTAATTTAGGTTGATTACAGATGTCCATTGATAGTAATTACTGCTTAGTATCGTTTGTTACGGCTATGCTATAAAA
>DWKL01001157.1:0-15427 GCA_018249415.1 Phareas burnsi | reverse complement strand
CCCCTTCACGATCATAGTCTTCAGTCCCTCCGGCTGAGTCCTCCCCGGCTCGCCACTAAAACCCGGTGACGCTGTAAAGGCCGCTAGGGCTAATAGCAACGACACATTTTCGAAAATAAAATAAATCATATTATATATTTTTAGTGACAATTCATCGTTGTCGTGTTATAGATAATCTAAAATGATTTTAAGTTCTAATTTACAAAATACTTTTCAATTGGTTTAATTTGTTAAGTTGAAATAGTTAATATTAGAAAAGTTTGTTACAAGTTGCTTAATTTAAAATTAACTTACTACCTTTAGTCTAACTTCAGCCGCATATAAAAAGTGGAAGACATATTAATAATATACATATATATTACGCAGTACAAGAGAATGAGTTTATAGATTTCTTCATTTTTAAAAATAACGACCTCAAAGTTTTGATAAATTCCGATTAAATTAGGGACAAAGAAATCGCCAAATTAATCAGTTAAATTTTAAAATGGGTCTTAATTTTAGAGAACTGTGTATATCTAAATATCCATCTAGCCTATTTTTCATTTTCTGCCATTACTATTTTCTAACATTGTTTTACCTTAATCTTGAGCCCGTTGTAAGTAAATAAAATATTATAGTTGATGCATCATGGTGCATCATCATGGATTGTAAGTAGTTTCTACCTGAGGTGTAATTGAATAAGACAAATACAAAAACATGTTTTAGGCTCTTTGGGCTTAGAAAATATGCAAAAAAATAACAAATTAAAGATTCCAAATTTGCAATCACATGTCTAAGCGGGTATGGCGATCTGCTCAGGTAGGAATAACATCGATGCCTGGACCATAATATTTATCGTACATAATGTGTGAATAAGTATATACCAGCTTTACGTACTCACGTCAAGATCAAAAAGATTACACAGTTTTATCCTCGGAATTTGGTAGTTTTGGAAAACAGGCTTATTGTGGTCGGATATATTTAGAACGTAGGCAGTTATTACTACCTGTAAGGATATAATAAATGACAATGGTGCTACCTGCTCACAAGCTTAAAAGTGACCTTAAAGTTGATACGTTCGATAAGTTAAAACTCCTGAAAGCGTTGTTTTAAAATTCAAACAAAATAAACGCAATTAAATTAATCAAACAAATTAATAAACGTTATGAAAGGACGCAGCGGAGACAAGGATTACAGCGGCACCCCGAGCAAGAGCGGGCGGTAGGCGGCCCGTGGGCTCTAGTGAAAGCCCTCACTTTCATCGGAGTGGGGCAGCCACGCACCACTACCACGAGCCACAACAAAAGTGAACGTCGTTGAGAGAGCATAGCACGCCGCGAGTCGGCCACACGGTAGCGTGACAGTACGTTTGCCTCGCGCGTTCCGTGCGCACCGTGCTCCTGTGATGTCCAGATGGTGGATGGTGGTGTTCCTGGTGGCGGGCGCGGCGGCAGCGGGCACCCGCTTGCCGCGCACGTCGCCGCCCGCACCCCCGGCGCCCGCGCCGCCACCCTCGCCTGCACCGCGCCTCCCCCAGAGGAATTTTACCCTCTCCTCCCGATCATCTGTACGAAACAGGTCAGTACGTCGCCTATATAAACATGATTTATTATTCCATGAAAATATAATTTATTATATGTACAAAGATGATGTCTATAATAATGTTTATCTCTTTCACGGTTGGGATAAAATAATTGGATGTATTCTTTTAATTTTAGTATAAACAGTTAAATTATAAATATAGTTTAATTGATAGCGTCAGTAAATAAAATGTATCTAAATAGTTCTCAACATATCAAAACACTTATACAGCAAAAATACAGATCATATTTTGTGTGCCTTTAAGTTACATTTCCAATTTTACGTACCCTCGATCGTTGCGCACGATGTTGTGTTTTTACGCACCTACTTATTACCTCTAATTATGGTACACTTAACACATTCTCTTGATATATCATTTAAGTAATAAGTCGATTAACAAGTTTTGCGAGTTCACTAACAAAATCTTATTCAGTTCTTAATTAAATTTCAATGTAATAAAATTACCTTGCAAACAGTAGGTAAGTACTTGCCTGTAAATCATGACGTGCCGGCTATGGGTCACTAGCCACAATACGCAATGCATTACCAGTGTTCTGTAACGTTATCGCGGGCCGTTCGTGTGCGAGATGAACTAGATAACGGAGAACCTAAACGATTGTCCTTACTTTGCTAATATACGTCTTCGAACTTAGGTGATAATTATATTATAGGTTTCAACATGTCGGATTTCATGTAAACGAAATAAAAATCTACAATACACTGAACTAAAACAGTTATACATACTATATCTACGAGCCTTTATGTCTTGTTTTTGTTAGCCGATTCTTCGTATTGTTATATTGCGTAAATATAAATAAATTAACGAGAATCTGTTATTTCACAACGTGTTTTAAAATATTTCGAAATGTGATCTGAAAAGCGAAATATATTCAGCAACATTTTTAAATATATTATAGATTTCGACTTGTTATTAAAAATACAACGCATGTGCGACATTTGTGAAGGCTCCTACTGTGTGCTAGATTAGACTTCAACGCGCGCTGTGCGTGGTTATATTTCTGAACAATCACCGTTGTTTGTTGTAAAAATCAATTGATCGAAAAATAAAGTCGCCGAGTGCTGTCTCGTAAAACAAAAATATTATTCGCTATAGTTACTTTCATTACAAGTTTTATACGATCGCAACTCGTTCGGTGGGCTATAGAGCAGTTAAGCTTTTGTGAACAAACTTGTCAAGTACAACAACTGTACTACATTTCTGCTAAGGCAGACCTCGCTTAAGGCGCGGTCTATTTTTATATAGGTAATGTGTATCCCAAACTGAAGAATATAAATTTGGGTACTAAGTGTATTTTTCCTTCATTGATTGATAATGATTGTTTCTATCCACGACAGATGCAAAATAAGTACAGCCAACAAACAAGTTAGGTGCCTATGTTACTAGTCAAAATTTCGCATGCATATATTGGTATGAAAAACAGTGAAACGTGACCGACAAATTAGAATGGGTGCTAAAACCCTTTGAAACTGTTATTATAAAAGGAATCTTACTGATTATGTACAAGAAAAATGTCAAGGATCACTCCATTATGTTATAACATTTAATACTGCAATAAATATCCTTGTGCTAAGAACATTAGCTACATCTAAAATTAAATTTATGTTATATATTCTCTTACTGATTAATTTAAATATAAATATCTAAGAATAATGTTGTTATAATTCCTATGGAATATTTTAGCCTATTGTATAGAATCTCATTGAAATAATGTGATGAATATGTTTATGTCAGCAATGGAAACAAAACTATTTATTTACTTATTTTTCTATTAATTAGTACTTATATGACATTTTTCGTGACATGGCGTGTTACTAACTACTAGAGAAATGCAGTGCAGTGTTTTTGTACTGTTTAAGTATATAGTACATACATATTATACCGATTATGTGGATTAACTACGGAAAAATTAATACTGTTTAAAAAGTTTTTAAAATGATATGGAGATTGTTCCTACATTACGATGCTTTATATTCTATACTATACTTACGTCAATATCTATTCATATATATGTAATTTACTTCGATACAACCGCATGGGCCCTTTTACCTACCCAATTATTTGTAACAAAAAAATTATTATGTACAATATAGAGTACAATATTCACTGCATACATTTTATATCTTTAACAAGGACATTATTGAAACTTTAACTGTTTCATGGAACATTATAATTATGTATTTATGAACATTATGATTTTTCTTTTGCGGTATCAATGAAAATCTCTTACTTAAACCTTACAAATTTAAATCGTGACTAACTACTTTGCAATGCAAACATATATTGCTCAACCAAACATCCTAATTTTTTCTACACCTACTTCAGTTTAACTTCATATTTTTCCAAAAAGGCATAAAGATACATTAAGCATAATGTATATTCAAATAGTGAAAATATATATACATACATAGTTTTTATATCTACATAAGTTTAAACAACTTTTATACTAGTTAAACATTAAACTGTGGTCACTAATTCTGTACTCTGACTCTTAACTCTATATTGATATTAATATTATTTTCATAAAATATTATTTATTGTCCGTATGTAATTGTGATATAACTATAATCATTAACGATAACGGTCAATGATACCTTTCTCCATTTCTTTTTCATCACCTTGGCCATATTCCCACTAATTCATTGTACTTATTGCAATTTCAAATAGCACTGTATTTAATGACGTAGATGTAATCTATGATGATTGGCTTTAGCCTCTTTTATCCCCCCCCCTTTGGTCAGAGGTCTCTCCTGGCAACCGGGGAAACACTGGAGCTTAACTTATCGCGCATCTCCATTGCGGATTGATGGAGAATACACATGGTAACAATCTGACAGTTAAACGCAATGTACAAGTGTAAGTCGAAGAATTCCACGACGAAGTGCGTTTCTTCAAAACGAGTTGCGTGCGGAAAGGCATCGAGATACGGATATGTACACAGCTATTGTTCGTCGATTCGCACAATACAAATATAATTACTATGACGTGCTGTGAAATCAAGAGCAGCGGCCGCCTCGGGCCGCATACCTTGCGCTTCTTACCGCTTTCCATTCGACGCTAGATAACGCTCTTACACACGCTAATACGGGATTCCTTCCCTGTTGTGGATGTTTAATTCGATATTCAAATATATAGACAATATCATCTTTATGATTGCTTTGAAGAGGAATTTCTATAAGTATTTTAACAACTTCTCTTATCTGCTTCCGGTATACTCGTGTAGGATTCCTATCTACTTTGGGTGTGGTTAAAGATCATGACCTACGTGGTACATGATTCACATTCTTTCTTCCTTCCTTTTTCCCGACTTTCACTATACGTCTACACTTAGTACACTATTGTTAATGTACGTATGTATTATAACTTATAATTATATTAATGTTATGTACTATGTACACTATGTACATCCCTACCATTTTGTCCTCTTCTCTTCTCTTCTACCATGTTTTCTATCTAATGGTTGTCTGGAAGAAATCACTGCCATATCGATAAGACTAATCTTTGTATGTGGGCACGTAGATTGAGCTCTAGTCGGTTTTTATTTTTATTTTTCTATGGTACTGTTTTTAATACTACTATCTTTTCTTATAAACTTATAAGCTTATAAACGTATTTATACGTTATTTTTAACTGGATTATCGGGATTGGAAATTCATTTTAGTGTGGGTGTCCAAGTACTAGCGCATGTTCGCTAAATCACTACTTTAAAATCATCGTCTTATAATTAATTAATTATAGCTATATAATTATATATAAAATATTAATTATAGCTATATAATTAATTATAGCTTGTCCCAATTTCATTGCGTTCCTTCAAGTGAGAGTAAATGTGTTGTTAATGACCGCAGCGACACTTAACCACCATTATTTCATTTATATAAATAATACATATATACTATAATCGGGAAACATAAAAAATCATGGCCACATTCACTTCCTTGAGCGCACGATCGATTGTACAGAATAAAATTGATATTAGTGGCTGTACTAACCACTTACGTGTATTTTGACACAATCATATTATAAATGTTTTTGTTTGGATTTCCTATGGCGTTACTCTCTATTACAGATAAACAATAAGAAATTTAATAAAAAGTAATAGCTAATTTTGATTAAACTGAATAAGTAAGTAATAAAATTTCTTTCTTAAACAACATTCATTTAATTACATTCTAACTGACGGATATAATAAATTTTACAATCATAATTGATCTCAATTTACATAATAATCACCTGCCGTCATATCGTAGGCTGAAATGCACTCGGCTCTAGTGTTCAGACTAGGTCTGGGCGCGATGATGAAACCCGCCATTCGATAGCCGACGCTCGACTAAAGCGCTTTTATTTACTTTCAAATTACTTTAATGAAAGGGTACAACACGTTGAAAAGTAAATTATACTTGAACATGCAAATTTCATTGCATTGGCATTACTTAAATCAACCGACCTGTGCCGAAATCTGCCATTATTAATTCTACAAGGACATAAAACGCAGTGTTTTATATTAAAAAAACTTGATCGGACATGTTATTGTTGATTTTTCTCAAGCACCGCAAAGGTACTTTAACAGGTGGACGATAAAGGCGCTGCCTGGGCTTGAAACGAGATCAAGGTCGAGCGTTGTTACCGTTGCTGTTCTAGCTAACGCTAATTACGGGTGCTAATGGCTGCCAGTACGCTCACTACACTACACACTACACATGCCGTACTGGATTTTGCTGAGTGAAGCCTAAGATGGAGCATCGAGTCATCTGCTAATGAACGATGCGACCATATTGATCTGTTGCAAAAAACGCGTGCCGCGAGCGCATCTTGTGTTTCGAAGGGACAGCCGACCGGCCAAGGACGCTAAGCGCGGGCGAACGTATGGCACACGCGTGAACTTTACAGCTGATGTATACGTACCTATATAGATTATAAGATCAATTTATTTGAGAGCAGGCGGCCTTTTCGAGTAGAGGCGTCCCCCTCGCACTAGGCGACCAGCCAGCTTGTGAGTACTGTCCGCGCGCTGTTCCGTCTAAATGTCAATGTCGACTTACGCTGGTACAGGAAGAGAGTCTGGGCGTATAGTCGTAATACGACGCCCGCTTTGCTCGCTTGACTTATATATCTGTAACAAGGACACCGGTCGCGACAAGGATGTTGATACGTACACCAACTTTTGTACTCCTACCAGTCCGATAAAATTCGACTGTACAATAATTTATAACTTATCTCATTAACGTCCTAACAAGTAACCTTTATTATATATTCAAATCAAGTGCCACAGTACGTTAAAAATAGTAGAACTTATGTTCGGCTTATGCATGACAATTATCCTCATATGATTAACGATACCAGATATATTTCAGCAATGCCCTATAAATGTTTAATAACGTATACGATTTCTAGCCTCTGAGTTAAGTTACGGATGAGCGAGTATGTAACATTTACAGAGAATTGCAGAATTGTAGCTTTATAATTTGTAAAGACATTTTGAACTTTATCTTGGACTGACGGTGACTAGCGGGCTCGTGGATGCAGCGAGTGTAATCATCAACATGGCGGCACGGTGCTCAGATTATTGCAATTTAAATTACAAGGGCAAGTGAGCATCGTGGTTGCGGATGGTATTCGTGTACCGTAGATTCTGTATATTTATTTTATTAGCCAGTCTAAGGGATTGTTTAGTTCGTTGCCGGCTTGGCAGGATTGGTTGTAAGCAATATTATTACTAGTTACATTATCGAGAGCAACGATTGTTGTGCCTTAGTTTATTTATTTATGTTGTTGAGATGTTTGCATAACGTTCTTTGTTAAGTGCAACAATAAATCACTTATGATTTTATAATTAATTTTATCTGTACAAACTCCGGCTTAGTGCGGTGTCAGTTTCGATAAGAATAAATCACATTTACCTACAAGTACGACTACAAATATTAAATTAAATTTTAATTTCACACTTCATTTACATTTACAACACTTGTGATTGATCAATCTGACGGAATCAAGTTAATAAAAGAGCGTGAATTTAGAGTTTGTAACAACAATTGATAAGAGTTATTAACCCCTTGAAGTGCTTATAGGTGTAGACCAGTGACATATAACAAACAGACAAAGTCACCAACTATGCAAATTAGTTATAATTTTCCATACAACTTTGAAATACCTTATTAAGCGAATCCGAAGCGCTGTAGTATGATGCTTTTTAAAAACATGTGTTTATTATAAATACACCATGTTTGGACGACAGCAACTATTCCACTAATCATTGAATAATACATATAACATGTTGTTGCAATAGATGTTACATAATTGTATAGCATAAAAGTAGCAGACAAGCATGCAGTCCATTTGATGATAAGTGGTCGCTGCGGCCCATGGACCTCCCTAAATAGGGCTGAAAATCTTTTTTAAATAATGTGCATGTTGTAAATTACCTATAATTTACTATAATGGCGGAGAAAGATATTGTGAGGAAACCTAGAATCCTGAGAGTTTTCCATAATGATCTGAAAGGCATGTGAAGTCAGGCAACGAAGTGGACAACATTTCCCATTCTGAGTGAGTACCTGTGGCCAGCATTGGAACTACAATGAGATGATGAAATATAGTAATGATAGTTATTAATAATTTTGTACTTAACGATTGATTTTTGTACCGCAGGTAGGTTTTCAATGGTTCGCATATTAATCACGGATAACTATTCCTACATAATTTTTTTTACATGTTTGTCTACCACATTTTGTGTAAGAAGAATAGCAGGCATGCAGACCACCTGGTGATAGGTAGTCACTGTATCGCATCCCATCTAAACAGCACCAAAGTCCTACCTCAGGGCTTACGTAGATGCGTTATTGTTCCTGCTGACTAAGACAATCCCTCACATGTAAGTGTACCCGACACCCATATCTTCAACCAAACACAAGGACTGCTTCACGGCGAATTTGAGAACAGCGGTGGTACCTTCTCTATCAAATTGTAACTCTACTACCGGTTGAACCGTTTTCAATTCTAGAATATGAATAGCGTAAGAAATTATAAATACTATACATACACTATATAACTAATAATATTAATTTAAATCTTACATAAACGATCTGCTCTAAAACACGATATCAAAATGACTAGAATATGCCGATAATCTTATCTCGATCAATTGAAATTGTATCTATTGGATAAAATGTGTTGTGCAACGCGTCCTAAACTGAAGCAGGTAGTGTTTACTTAACGTTTGCTGTGGGAGCTAAACTACGCTTGGATACATTTGAACTGTCACTAAACGCTAGCCCACTGCAATGTCGTTCGCTACAAGGGACTGTGTTTTGTAAGGCTTAGTGCACATTCTTTACATTTGAGTCGTATATAAAAATAAACAAAACAAACAAACAGCGCTTTTTACACTCATAGTGTCTAGAATACCTTGTGTCGTGAGTGCCATGAACAGAAACAAGACAAGTATACAAACATCCAGACCCAGAACAGAGAACCAAATACATCTTTTAGTTGTCTGCTTGGCTGGGAATCGAACCCGGAACGTTTTGCGTGTCAGACCAATATGATAACCACTATGCCAGCGAGTGTCAAACCTAATTATATAATAGATGTTACTTGTTTACCTGCAAATAAGCAGTGATAGACTAGGGGTTAAGATTCCGGCCTCTTACACCGAGGATCCGGGGTTCGAACCCCACACGCACCCCTGATTTTTCGAAGTTATGTGCGTAATACAAATTAATTGTCACTTGGTTCAACGGTGAATGAAAACATCATGAGGAAACCCACGCATCTGAGAGTTCTCTGTAAAGTTCTCGAAGGAGTATGAAGGAGGAGAGTATCATATTCAAATTATAATACATACTAAGAAAACTCGAAGATATCAAAGTAATCTCAACAAAACAGTTATGCATATTTTTTCTAATCAACCATGTAATTTCAGAACATGTCGGTTTAGACGCCACTTACATACGTTATTTTGTATATTTACAAGTATACAAAATAACGTATTATCTTTGATTACCTACCTGCATTCACCGTGGAATATTAATGTCTAATGTCTTGCTTTGTCTCGCTGCAAAGTGCAACAAAGTTGCTGATCGCCAAAGAGGCTTTCGTGTGCGCTGGGCGTACTTTACGCAATTTAACCCAATTGTAGGGCGGAAGCCTACTTATGGTAATACACCTCCGTCTGTTCTTTCCATTGAAACGTAACCTGTTCGTAGCCGGTGGATGCTGGCGGGGTCGTTATTAGAACGATCGTTTGCGACATAAATGGAACACCAGTACCAATTGCAAGCGTGTATATAAATACACAGTTATCGAACATGAGCTAATGTGTAGTAGGGGAAGGTTAGGGCTGCGTATTACTTGATCGGAGGTTTTTTTTATAGTATCTACTTCTATACTTCAGTAACGAGCATGCAGTTCACTTGATAGTAAATGGCCACTGTTGCCTATGGCCATCTGTAAACAACCCCAAAAAGTATTGAAGTCCTGTTGCGTTGTCGCGTTGCTACTTCCCAGGACTAAGTTGGACCTCATTTATATCTCTCATACCACACCCATCAAACCAGAACCCAGCAGCGTTCAATATTGGTGTTATAAGGCAGAAATAGAAATGACGATGATGTCTGCGTTAACCCCACACGAATCCCCCCCCCCCCCCACACACACACACATCACCATAATAGACCACATTTCCTGTGTCGTAGGTGCCATGTACACATACAGAGAAGGGGACATAAATACGCAGTTCCAGAACAGACATATAAATTTATCATTTAAATATCTGCTTGGCCAAGAATCTAACCCGGAACCCCATGCATGTCAGACCGTCATGGTATCGCTATGCCACGCGGGTCGTACTTGATAATCGTAAACATATGCATAAATTAATATTTAATATAACATTAATATGCACTAACATTATATGTTAGTTAAATTTACTTTCTTCTGTTACGTTGCTCTCAGTTGGTGTTTGAATTTATAGGTACCAGAGACCGCCTACGGAGCGGATGTAGAGTGTGTTGCTATGCTAATTTAATAAAATAATGCTATCTAAGACGTTTGTCGTAATACCACGGTACTTTCATTATAGCGTTAGTAGTTTGGAGATTGAACATGTTGTTCGTACCGAACGCTACGATTATCGGTATTCAGTACACTTCTAATCTAACTCAATACTCTCGTTTGACATTAAGTAACGATAAATCTGTTTAATTATTTTTAAGTCTGCCCTTAATTCCTATAGGCATGTCTAAATCCAATAGTATTCTAAAGTATATTCTAAGTAATCACTTGTATTATGTACAATTATTTTTGTTGATTTAGGTTACGTTTAATTTGGACTCTTGGGACGTAAAAAGTGTAAAGTGTTGTCACAAAATATTCATTACTAAAATATCTTTACTAGGCATTATTTTCAAAAGGTAATCCCTTTATAGGATCAGTGTTGATATTTAAATCGTAGTGTATAGGATTATAATAAGTGCAGATTGACCATCCTTGAAAACTGACTCAACCACGCATAGATGCGTGTCCACAAAATATTGTGGACAGGGTTATGTCATCATCAATAAAAGCCCTAACAAAGCACACCGACTCCGGAGCGAGTGCAGGTATCTGCAAACGAGTTAGATAACATTGGCTATTACAAGTTCTGCTCTGATTTTATCAAATACAGCTAATATAGGCACTGCCACTCAGACGTTTAAATTGCAGCCAATAATATATTGACCGTTCAAAAAACTATCATTAATAATGGAGCCAGCACGAGACTGTAACTAATTGTATGAGACTACTGAATGGTAATCGTTTCCATCTCCCGTTAATGTAATTATATTGTTGCTTACGCAAATAAATTTTTGAGACTTTTAACAGTGTTGCTAATTTAAAGGCTGTTTTAGACAATAAATGTATGAACCATTTCATAATAGCTTCACTGTGATATTTGTGAAATCATAAGATTTCTATATTCTCTAGACAGATTCTACACTTTTAATTATAAAATCAAACCTCGAATTTATACACTTATTTTACGTACTTTTTGGATTTCACAATGTCTATAAAATAACTCTTAAATAATCCCAAAAAAAAATTGTAAGTGGCAAAACTTTTAAAAATTTAAAACGCAAATATGTCACACGAAAATACCTAAACCAAAATTGTTCACTTGATTACTATAATTAATATCTCACAGAAAGTACATATTTAGTATAATTAAAACATTAAGCGTTTATCTGCTTTCCAAAATAACCACAACTGATGTGAGCATCTGATACTTAATCAATTTCGTCATCGAAGTCATTAACATCTAACATATATATCCAAGTTAAACTCACTCGAGCCCACTGACGAAACGATGTCGAACATAATATCTTAAATTGCTTTCAACGAAAGGCGATTACAACACGCTTTACGCTATGTTTAATGTGATATGACTGAATTGTGCTGAAGATTGCCTTAGTGGAGTAGCTGATTGTGTCCGTAATATTTGATAATAAATCACAATTATACATAACTAAAATGAACTTAGATATGTTATTTTCATTAACGCATTTACTTGTATTGTGAGTATAACTCTAATAATCGAATATAAAATTGAACATACAAAGTCACACATCAAATGACACAAAGATACATATTATATACTGTTATTGAATCACCATTATTATGAGTCATACGAGATCATTTACTGTTCGAGCCTTTGATAAGGTTTAAAAAACATACGGGGATTAGATTTCAAAACTGGCGACCTTCAAACATCAGATTATTTTAAAACTTTTACAATCGACGTCTACGAGCTGTGATCCGGCTGAATAGACGCCGGCCGAGTGATTTAAGTTGACATTGTGTGACTAACACGTTCGATTGGGCCGCGAAAGCTGCACGTATCTTCAACTGGACGCTGCTACATTTCTGACACGATAAGATGTTGTATTGGGCAACGTAATGAATGGTACTTAATATCAACAGAAGGCTGTTGCTCGGCTTAATGTAGCGCGGTGGATTTATGAAGTCATTCGTTATTATTGGTCGTTTCGCCGGCGACAACTTCGCCAATTTGTGTTAGCGGGCCCCACGCTTCTATATCATTACGTCATCACTTCGAAACTAATATAATATATTACTTGACAACTTGTAACACATGTACTATTATGTGTTGAAACAGATAACTTGTATCTAATGCAATAATATGTGAACTGTTTGAAGTTGCCCATTTGTGTTTGTGTTGTTTACGTAGCCTTGTTGTTGTAGTTAATGTAAATTCATAACAACTTTATAATATGACATTAAATGAGGACAAATCGATTGTTGATGAATTTGATTTTTTTTAATATATCATTCATTTATTTGTTTATTATTTAATAATAATAAAACAATAATAGAAATTAATTTTTATTTTTATATTATTCAAAATACCACTGACAGCGTCGTGTTTCTCCATTGTCACAATTTTTAAGATAAAAATGAGGAACTAAGCCAAACTTGGAGTTACTTTCGATTAAAAGTTTATTATCGGTCATTAATTCAATGACTAGCGACGCTGAGGGTTTGGACACAATAACCTTGTCAAACACACGTGTTTGCATTGCATAGATATTTTGCCAACACGAACATTATTAAATAAGTAAAATTATGGAAAATTATTGTAATAAATTACATGCCATATAATTATGGTGTTTGAAAAATAGATAAGTATGTCGTCAACAATTGCAATAATATTTAAATGTACCCTTGACCTGGCGATCGGAACGGTAATCTTCTCAATTAAATGACATAGGTGTTAAATTAAGTGACGACTCATTGGATATTTATAAGGCGTGTAAGTTTCTCTCGCTGTTTAATATTTAAGTAATATAATTAATTAATTTCCTCAACTTCCCTTAATACGATCTAAAAATATTATACCATATATGTGATTACATTATTTTCTATTTTAAAATAAAGCAATTGTTATTATTCAAAGGCATTTCCTATCAATATATATACACTTTTATTTGCTTCTGTACGATGGATGTAGACCAATTGGGTAATAAACAACATGGTTTTCAAGGACAAGGTTTCATTTATGTGTGATTAAATGTTCGATATTGTTTATAAAAATGCACAGTTGCGTGAGCACCTCAATTTGCCCGATCGAACGGTTCGTGTCTCACGACCATTTTTCATTAAAAATATCTGCCCAATTATGTACTTTTTTAGTTGATATATTTTCTATACATATAGAATAATCAAACAGCGCTTATGCATATACAATCCACCTTAAGGTGAGTGCTGAATATCCGTCATTAATTTTAAACACAAAGGAAGTCCCACCGTAATTAAGTCACAGATTCGTTGATTCATTTGAGGACAAAGTTGGAAGACCTCACAGGTCGTTTTAAGTTTTTACGTTATGTGAGAAGAGTAGCAAACGAGCATGCAGGCCGCGTATCTTAATTAATTACTGCAGCCAAGTGACACTCACATCTAACCTCAGTTCCAACAAACATCGTTCGCTACTCTTCACATAAAATACTCTTCTTTTATTTTATTCTTTTAAACTATCTGTTTTACAATTGAAGCATATTTTAAATTCTAAAGATGTAGATAGATCTTCTAGTTCGTTAATTTATAATAATTTGCGTATTCACAGCTCAAAGAAAACGTATTCATATTTGTATTTAAAAATATTCTAATCAGTCGTTTGAAGAGTGTCGAGAACGCAATAGTTTATTTTTCTACCATCTGGTGTTTCCAAACGGAGACGTTTACAAGCTGAGAAAATTACGCATACGGAATTATATGTACATGGTGATCTATAAATATAACTTGTACTGAGTGTTAGGTAATATATATATCAATTGTTTCTTTTGAAGATGCACTTCCTGCTATGAATCTATGAAATATTTATATATAACTTTTATCATGATTTCTTTAACCTATTATTTTTCTTCCGCTGGCTACGGGTCTCCTTTCAGGATGAGAAGGGTTGTGCTACCATGCTGGCCAAGCGTTGATTACTATAAACTTCACTCACATTTAAAAACATTATGAAGAATTCAGGTATGTACATTTCCTAACGATCTTTTTCTTCACCGTTAAAACAAGTGGTAATTAACTACCAATACGCATATAACTTCGAAAAATCAGAGGTGAGTGCCCAAAATTTTAACCAGGAACCCAGCAAAATCGCAATCTTACTACTAGGCTCACTGCTCAGATTAATAACATTGTGTTGTAAATTATCATTTAAAGTACATACACGCAACGGTAAATATTGGTTTTACGTTATGGCGAAGGACATATCATACAATTACTTTATGTAATAGTAATAAACGGACATACAGTCTATCTGATGTTAAGTGGTTACGCTGACCTCTGTAAACCGACCTGTAATAAAATAGGCGTAAGAGAATAATAATAATAATATCGCAGTGCCAAACACCCACAACCTTCAAAAAACAATAGCTGAAAAAAATCATAAATATACGGACCTTAAGTGTAGCGGTGACACTACTGTAATCAAACCACACGACACACTACCATACGACACAGTACCACACTATACAGTGCCACACGATACAGTACAACACGATACCATACCAAATGATACAGTACCACACGATACAGTACAACACGATACCGTACCAAATGAAACAGTACCACATGATACAGTACAAAACGATTCAGTCCCACACGTTATAGCACCACACTATATAGTACCACACAATACAATACCACACTATACTGTACAAAACGATACAGTACCACACGATACCATACCAAATGATACAGTACCACACGGTACAGCACCACACGATACAGTACAAAACGATTCAGTCCCACACGTTACAGCACCACACTATACTGTACCACACGATA
>DWKL01001156.1:0-15428 GCA_018249415.1 Phareas burnsi | reverse complement strand
CGTTTGAGGTTGTATATGGATGCGTCACTATTCCTGAGGACTATGATGGTCGCCTCGCTATATGTGTGCCTAGCAACCGCACCTCTCCAACCGGATTATGAAGGCGGCGGTGGTACTTCCCCAGACGAACGATTGTTTTACCACCTATTAAAATAATAATTATTTCTTATTTAATTTTAATTTATAATTATGAATATAATTTCCATTACAAATATCGGACTGCCCGTGCACTGAAAACTCAATTATCGACTTCTTAATTGAAAATCAACCACAACATACATACAAGCGTTTCATCCCCATTTTAAACGGGATGTAAATTATATTATTTCTGAAGCATTGCACATTGAATACACTCATCTGAATTACTTCCGTCCACTCGACTGTTGACTGCAGTAATTATTTTTTTTTCATAAACCTCTGCCTTCAATTGTTGACATCAATATGTTTATATGCGTTCGTAAACAAAATACGTTTATGATTGTGGTGATATTTTTATAGCATTAATGAGCAAAGCGGTCTACCAATCCGCACTTGGCCACCCTGGTGGACAATGGCCTGACCCTTCTCATTCTAAGAGGGGACCCGTGCACATTATGTGGCATTAATGGGTTGATAATGATGAAAAAATGATGATGATATATCAAAGGAGCATGCGGTTCGCGTGAGATGGTTAGCGGTCACTGCTATCTATGGAAATACTTTGTCCACAAATAGGATTGAAGTCTAACCTGAGGACTGTCACGGTTGCATAGCGGATTCCTTTAGGATCCCTTCAGAATATAGTTGGAATGCCTCTTCCTTACCCTACCCTTACCCCACGCTCCACACACACACTGAATCAGAACGCAGCAGCGCTTAGCACTGCTATTATTAGCCAGAAATGGTTGTAGCGGTGGACCCTCTGGAATCGGTCTACGTTTAAGAAATTCCTATAGTAATAATCTCTAATGCGTTGTGTACAAAAGATGTTCTTTATATTGACCGTGCGAATACTGGGAGTATGCATCTCGTGTAAGGTGCAGTATCTGCTTCAAAGGAACTGGGGGTCTTAAACCGAGTAAAGCGGTACTTCACTATGTATCAGCTTCTCTGGAGCTTGCGACATGAATCTCGTGAAAATAAAGCGTAACAAAATTTTACTTGGACATAACTAAAACAATTCTTTCGCACACAATTTGCCGACGGAGCTCGGGGACTAAATCGGATTTGTGTTTCGCGTTGAGTTTTGCTTATTTTGTAATAAGTATTCAAAGAGCACATGTACATTTTATTTAACGTTTTTCAGTCCGTTTAATGTGTGTATTTAAATTTACCTCTCAAAATTCAATCAACCTCAAAATTATTCTAGTGCAAAATGTACCTTAATAGGTACAATTTGCACTGGAACTATTAGTATACAGGAATCTCAGGTATTAATTCTGATTGTCTAAGGTCTGTTGATTATTACTTATATGTAAATAAGATTTTAAATGTAGGTTACTCATTAATATTGTTATTATATTTTATGCATTGAATTATAACGAAAAAATGTTTTTGAAAGCCAATTTTAGATTCAGCCCTCATTACTACCGCACTTTACAAGCTCCGACATCCGATCCGACACGTCATAACTACCAGCATGTCTCTTAATGATTTTAAATCTAAACATAAAATTTGATATTGAATGGAGAACACGGAAATTTTAAATTAACGCTGACCTTCAGAGCAAACCGTTCCTTTGAGGTTTTTCAATTTCTTTTAACTAACGGTAGTAATTTAATACACTTAAATTATTTAAATCTACATATTTGATGTTAAGCTAAAAGTGCATACAATTAATTTAATGGGATAAAGCGAGTTTTGATTGCTCGCATTGCGAACATTATTTCTCAATAAGTTTACGATATTTTCCGAATTTCAATCAGTTTGACGAGGGCATAGTTTGGTTGTTGCCGGAGGGCATTTTCAGAATACTATAATTACGGGTAGTCATTTTCAGAATACTATAATTACGGGTAGTCATTTTCAGAATACTATAATTACGGGTAGTCATTTCGCTTTTGATTAGAGTCTGGCTGGGTGTAGGCCATTATTTCATATTAGCATTAGAATCATAGATTATATAATATTAATATACCATAGATATTACTATAATAGAGAAGATTACTATAATAGAAAAGAAAAAGTAGTGATAGATTGGAATAAATTGGGGCATTCTACTAATGCTTCCTCGTATTGGTCATAGACCTCCTCTAGAAGTTGCCACGCTCAGCCATGCGCGTTGATTCAGTAAACGAATAACTTCGCAAGAAGACGCTATTACTTATTTTCTGAATTTAATCTTTTGGGACCACGTCATCCGCTGGAAGAGACGGAGACATGCTTTGCGATGCTAACATCACGCGGCATACGTATTAATGTTCTTTCGTAGAGCGTCTACGAGAAAAGTTAGCGCTACGATGGTGCTACGCCCTGGTAAGTTTAAATGCCCGATGTTTCCTAGCATTCGATTTACGTTCAGTAAAATTAAAATAAATGGTAATAAAGGCGATGTAATGGAAAACAAACTTTTAGTGAAACTATATACATTACGATCGTTAGTGAGAAAACTTCTCGTTACGTAAACGTTCTCTGTTATGACGGGAACACGATCACTTCAACGTAAGGATTTTTGTAGAATGAATTATTTCACAAACAATTATATTCAAGGTTTATACCTGGCGTTAGATAGAACACTCCCAACGGTGTTACCGTTCCTGGACGGTATTATATATGGATATTTCTTTGTTATGGTTGTTGAGGTGTCTGCTCTTAGGAAACTCGGAAAAGAGGTATTTTTAATAAAATCTTTGAGTTACTCGGATGAGCGACGTTAAAGCTATCCAAATGACTTACATTCTAACAATTGGCACTAAACGAAAATTTGTATTTAGGCTCGCGTATCCGATACTTTAAAATAGCAATTTAATTGTGGTTAAACTAAGAGTACAATGGCGGGATGATTGCGTTTTTAATATGTTCTCGGGGACCAATCATATTGATAATTAAAGTTGGACAGTTTACTTCTAGTTTTCGAATTCATAGTAGTATATTGTAATGTCGCCAATTTTTTTTAAGGTGTTATCAGTGTGTATGAATAAAAAAATCCACGCGAACAAAAATATGAGCTATAAGCATTGGGCGAACCTCGTATATATTTCAAAAATAACTTATACATTATAATGTTTTAGCTATCAAACCACAACACACATATGCACACACGCACGCACGCACACGCATACGTACGCATGCATGCACACGCACACGTACGCATGCATGCACACGCGCACGCACGCATGGACGCACGCTCGGTTGCACATGCATGCACACGCACGCGCACGTACGCGCACGCACGCACACGCACGCACACACGCACACACATGAAATTTTGAATGACAATTTATCGCCATCATTTGTACGTAGGAATGAAATGTTAACCCGAAAACCGGTAATAATTCCTTTGCGTCTATTTTCTATATTCAGAACTCCGCAGGTTCACTGCATTGCACTACAAATCTGTATTGTCTTCATAAAAATTGAACATTAAAGTTAAATCGAGTATTGGCTAATAAAATCCATACTAGCTATTTAGTTTCGACTTCATATTTAATAAGTTTAATATAATAATACCTCAATATTCTGTAAAGAACGAATCTCTTCAGCAATATTCGTAAGAAGTAAGCAATAATAAATATAAGCAATAACAGATTGTACGAGCACACCTGCTCGTACAATAAATCCAATCAAATAAATGCATAAATCCTATCTAGGATTTATGCATTTGCACAGAAGATGAGGTCAGTGCACTAAATGTGTTCAGATTAACTAAAACTGTAGCTCGCTCTGTCGCGTTGACAGTGTAGAAAAATTATCTAAATAGCTTTTGAACTGTCGTACGTAACTCAGTAGGTTAGGTTTTTAAACCGGACGCATAAGATACAACATTATCAGTAAGTTTTCATTTTTTTTTAATAATATACAGTTCTCTTATGTTATGTAACTAGAGATTCCGAAGCAACAACATAAATAATTACTAGGAATTACTTATATAGTTTACAAATAATTACAACCAACTCAATCCTGGTTTTAATACAACGTCAAATAGAAGCCGCTTCGCTAATTCGCCTGTAATTGTTCACCGATCAAATCTGAAGCCATTCATCGTATTGAAATGAGTCTAAAAAATAAATAAAAAGTGATCCGAGCAGCGTATTGTGGAAAGGAAGTTACGGCAAATAACCGGTGATGATGAGAAGCGAAAATGGCAACAAAAAATTGTTGAACCCGTTGCGGTGAAGTGTGAACGGATTCAATAACTCAAAGCTTAAGCCCGGCTCACCTGCACCTGTTGCGTACTCTGGGAAGCTTTAGGTGCGGTGGCGTGAACGTGGTGTCGGTTCAAATTGCGGATTTTGCATTCGCCTTGTTTATTCATACATTAACTATAAAACAAGAGATGTATCAATGGGTATCGGAACTGTACACCGACCAGGAGGTGCTATCGCCGCCTTCATAATCCGCCGTGAAGCACTTCTTGTGTTTCGTTTGGACAGGTGTGGTTTTAGTTCTCAGGAGTATAGACAGTCCATAAACAGCAGTGATCACTATTTGCTATCTATTTGCCGGGCACGGCTCTCCTCTCAGAATGAGAAATGTCAGGCCATAGTCCACAACGTTGTCCAAGTGCGAATTGGTAGACTTCACACACCTTCAGTAACTTTACAGAGAACTCTGAGGTATGCAGGTTTCCACATTATGTCTTCTTTCACCATTAAATCAAGTGATAATTAATTTTTAATACGCATATAATTTTGAATAATTAGAGATGCGTGCCGAGATTCGAACTGCAGATCCTCAGTGTGGGAGGCCGGAATCTTAACCACTAGGCTACCACTGCCTTTATTTTATTTCACGCAAATTCTTATTTTCTCGTTCATCTAAAAATATTTTCATCGTTCCAACAATATACATATGTACATTGTTAAATTTACGTGCACGTAAAATAAAATGAAGGCAGTTTTTGAATCCATTCCACAGGGAATGGTCCTAGTTGCTTACTTTCAGCTTAACAGTGTGACCAACAGGTTAGGTCGTTGGGTCGATCTTTAAATAGATACACGAGAGGGCTGTTCGGTGACATGATGCAAATTTTCTATGTCAATGCATCTACAGACGACCTCGCGGCGTTTGCGTCTTTTAATTTCTGGTTATTGTGTATGGTTTTAAATGTTCCCTTGTTAGTCCGGTTGAATTTAAAGCATTTAGCTTTCTTTTATTAAAAGGACGTTCGACAAATACATTCATGTTTTAATGAGCATGTAGGAACTGTGGTCGTTTTAGGGGCGATCGTTACGCCGAACGGGTATCAATTGCTTAACCTGCATCATATACTTAGCTAATTAGCTCTTTACATCCTTATAGTTTTATTTATATACTCAATCCTTCCCCGTCTCCGTCCTTCCACGTCCCCGAAATGTAACCGCGGTATCGAACCTGGTAAATGAAATCGATAGTTGTTAAACGATCGTTGTAATGATTTAAAATCGATCTATATCGATCAACATCTATCGTTGAAGACCATCATCAGATACATCGAGCTCCAAGGTCACAAGTATCTCTTGGCGTCGTCTGAACATTTTTATGTTGAATAATTATAGTGACCGTATATATTGTACGTGGTAACAATATTGACATATCGGTAATTAATATAAAAAGCCCTCGAGTATATTTTATCGATTTTTATCGATATATCGAGATATTGTTAGATGGCTGGGTACTCGTTCGTCTTAGTCTTATACGATTTCAGATTGAACTTTAGTCCTGTTAAAGGTTCGATGTAGACGTATATGGGCGGAAGTAATCACTTAATACCAGGTGTCCCCATTATATTAATCTTAATATTGTTTCTACAAAATAACATCTCGATAAACGCTGCTATATAAGTTGCTTCATACACGCGAACTTGAGTTCCTGTTGGATACATTTTCTATACTATCAAAACTATTAAGTTACAATATATCGGCTTTATTTAAAAGCTCTCATGTCGGCAGCGTGAAACTAAACAACGGTGTTACAACAGCGAGTTATTAAATTGATTTTATCGAAGGTGCAGCTATAATGTAATTAGCGTTATGATACATTTGAGATTAGCAAATATAATAAGGTATAATGGTAGTTTCTCTTTATATAGTAGAAGTAGTGAACGAGTGTTAATTCCACCTGATATGAAGTAAGGCGATTGATTCTCCCATTTATACCAACTTCAAATATAGAAGGAGGTCTCGATTCGAACAGATTCGAACACGAATGGGTCCAAGAATTATATTTAATAAGTGTCAATTGAAACGCTTAATTCAACTAAGTCTGCCTTGCCACTTCAAAACCGACCCAGTAGGTATCGTGTCACTGATGGTACTCCACAGGAATGGTAATGTGGTGAATGGTGGCGGCAATGACTCTACCGATTTTACATAAAAATATAAATTCACATACATTAACTTAATTGTATAAGGATTGTCTGTCCTTCAGCATTAGCCCAGTAAGCGAAGCAAGCTGGACATGTGTCGTTATGAAAAATGGCGATATTGAACCATATGAACAAATAAAAGAAACATATGGTGACATATTAATTATTATACAAAACATTAATAATTAATCAACAGAGAGAGCCTAGAGCTAAGATTCTGGCTTCTCACGTTGGGTGTCCCAGGTTCCAATCAAATTCGAACCGCCTCTTTCATGTGCTTATTAGATATTAGATTATTAGTTGCTTTGACTGTAAAGGCAAGCATGAAAAAAGTTGCTCGAGAGTTTTCAGTTAAGTCCTCAAAGGGATGTGAAGTTTCCCAATTCACATTTAGCTAGCCTTGTGGACTATGGCCTAACCTTCCTCATTCTGATGGAAGAGCCGTGTCAATCAGTGAAACAGTAATCTGTTGATGATGATATAAGGCCTGACTGTGAAGGATACTTGGGATCCGTATCCATAAGTTTAGTAAATAAGAGGGTAGAATAGTAAATTTTGGGCGTGGAGTTATCTCCGATGGTTTGATTTATGTCAGAATCAGCTTCGAAAGATGTATAGAATTTCGATTATCGAAAGTAAATAAAAGGATAATATCGCAGTGAGGAATTTGTTACGTATAAGAAAGTACAAAGTCAAGGATGTACGCTCAAGTGCACGGTGTCACGTTGTGTCAGCTCTTCGTTAAATGGGCCGTTGCATATTCGACGCTGTGGCGGCGAACGATTGGCGTCGTTACGCGATCGTATGATAATGTTGACGATACGGTCGGTTCGATGTCATCGGCTTGGAAACGATGTGTCAATACAAAATACGTTTGTGTGAGGTTTTTAACTGTGATCGCTGTGATGACTTTGACCTTGATCCAAATTTAATTGGTGAATTGATACAGGTAAATGTGATTTGGAGCACGTCAAAATTTTGTTTTACGATCGTTCTTTTTGTAAATCGATGTTATCATTGTATTCACTGATTTTGGTTATTTTTAATGATTAAAATGTGAAAGTGAAGTGTACGTAACAATCTTTTTATGTTTGAAGAGCGGCAAACGTGCGTGCGTGATGTTAAGTGGTCACTTCAGCTTATGGAGACCCATATTTAACTTCGAACAAAACTGAAGTTCTATCTGAGATCGTATATAGATGCGTCACTGTTCCTGAGGACAAAGATGGCCGTCTCGTTGTAAGTGTGCCCAGTTGGTACACGGCGGCGGTGCTGCCGTCACACTTTTATTTTTGCCGCCGGTCGATCAGTTTTCTTTGGAATACAGGATATGTAATACCTGTTTAATTCTATTTGTTTACGGATGTCCATGGTGAACAGGGCCTGCTTACCATCAATTGGACTGCAAGCTCGTCCGCTACTTCTATGCATTCATAAGAAACTACATACTTACGAAACAAGACTTCTTTATCTACACGAGGAGTCTCAATTAGATCCTTTGAAATGCAGTGCGATTCTGGTCACTATACTATACTATCTGTACTCCAGCTCGTTTTTATGTTGACAGTTGACAGATTGATTGCTGTGTAAAAAAATACTTAAATTAAGATATCGGTAAAATTAATATTGTCACCATTTTGGCGGCATACATGGTAGTTTCCTTTCCGAATCTTAAAAATTACAAAATTGTAAGCCGTTGCGCTCTGGAGCAATTTTCTCGCTTGAGTGTATTTTTCTATTCATATAATTTACGTGTAAAGTAGTAATTGCGTTCCCTGGCGAAACAATAATGTAGTTGTAAGTAAGGATTCAAACTGTCGTGCGGACAATATAGTGATTGCGTCGCGCGCTCTCGGCGCGGCGTCGGGCGCCACGGTGGACTGAATCTAATGTAGTTTAAAAATGTTTTCCACAGCCCTTAAGACTCTATTTTCTATGTGAGCATTCAATTAATTGTCCTATTGCTAGAGTTTATTGATAATGTTTTTTGTGGTAATGTTTGCTAAGGTTTTTTATCTTCAAATAATAAACATTGTAGAAAACTAGATTACACCTACATTATCGCCACATCTATTTCTGTTTTATAAGAGCAGTGTTAAAAAATGTTGTGTTTCGATATGAAGGGTGTGGTGAGGGAGAGGTATTGAGGGAGATACCACGAGGCGTTCCTACTTAGTCCTCAAGGATAATAATTAATCCATCTGGCTAACCTTTGGTTTACTTCTGTCTTATAAGAGAAGTGTTAAAAAATGCTGCGTTTTTATATGGAGGGTGCGGTGAAGGAGAGATATTGAGAGAGATACCATGAGGCGTTCCAATTTAGTCCTCAGGGGAAATAATTAATGCAACTAGTCGACCTCTGGTTCACTTCAATCCTATTTGAGGTGATTACGAATGTCCATATCCAACAGGGCCTCCTTACTATCAGCATGTTCGTCTCTTACTTCATAGAAGTAGATTTAAAAAGGAACAATATTTTATAAAATTGCACATACACATTCACCGTACGACTCCAAGCTGTGAAAATGGTAAATGGTAAGCCAGTGTACTATTTTGGGAATGAAAAAAAAATCAAATCACCAAAAAATTGTAAAAATCACCAAGTAATTGTAAACTATCAACTGCACCATACATGACCGCGACTGTTATAAACATACAACCAATACTCACCAAACAAGACCAGTGACGGTCGTTATCAATACGGTCTGGTAGGCGTTCTGTTATGTTATGTTATATTAATCGTATTTGAATGGTGGTAGAGATATAGTTCGTCCGGGAAAGTACCACCGCCGCCCTCATAGTCCGCCATGAATCAGTTTGTGTTTTTCGGTTGGAGAACTACAGTTGCCGGACACACTTACTGCGAGGCGACCGTCTTAGTGCTCCGAGTAGTCGCATCTACGTATTACCTTAGATAGAACTCCAGTTTTGTTTGAGGTTAGATGTGGGTGTCCATGGGCTGCAGTGACCACTTAACATCAGGTGGCATGCGCGCTCGTTTGCTACTCTACAAGCAATAAAAAACATACTTCTGCTTGTTCCGATTCAGCTACGACAATAATAAGACACGGTAAGGTAAATAGTGTGGTATTTATGTGTAAAAATGTTTATCATTAAATAAACATTTTACGACCAGATGCTTATTTATCAATTGTATTCCATTTGCAAAGTCAACTCGCCCCGCGGTCGTCCCCGGTCGCCGGCTGGCTCGTATTTGTCATGCACTTTAATCTGGGTTATCTGAATAATCTTGACATATAAAGCGAATATTTAAGAGTCGACTACAAATCCTGTCGATACGCGGTCGGTCCCATTCGACGCGCTTAATTGTAAATTATCGGTTTCGATCAATTTTCTTAACGGTTATACGTCACCTTACTAAGTACCTGCCTATGTGAGTGGGTTCATTTTACAACTTCATTGAGCGGATAAATTTAAGTGACAAATGCGTCGTTATTTATTAAAAATTTACTTATTGAACGTGTTAGTAATATTAAGACGGTACACGGTATAAGACAACGAACAGTTATATAGTTTGTGCAGTGATGTCCTAGTGTTAAAATGTCGGTCTCTCACGTTTCAGCGTCTTAGAGATTAATAATCACTTTTAGTTTTGAAGGAAAACGTCGTTAAGAAACCTACATGCCTGAGTTCTTCGTAAAGTCTTCAAAGGTGTAGGAAAAGGTGTAGGGGCTGGACTGGTGGACTATGGCCTAACCATTCTCATTCTGAGAGGAGGCCCGCGCCCAGCTGTGGGACATAAATGGCTTCATGATTACGATGATTATCTCCTTGAACAAATAGTTCATTCGTTTTTGATGGCAATGCAATGAATGTCGTGGTCGAGACTCCTGTACCTATTTACTTATTCAATTGCGGGATCTGATGTCCGAATAATTCTACTCCTACAAGTCACATATAATTACTTTAGCTATTGATAAACTCATAGGTTTTCGCACAGGGCGAGGCAGACAGGGAAAGGCGACTATCTTAGTCCTTAGAAGTAGTGACGCATCTATGTATGACCTCAAATACAACTTCAGTTTTTTTTATGTTAGACGTGGGTGTCCACGGACTGCAGTGACCACTTATCACCAGGTGGTGTGCACGCTCGTTTGAAGAGTTTAAAAAAAAAAGTTGAAAATAAGTATTAAATTTTAGTAAAATGTTAAATACTATTTTGCCTTTAACACGCTTGCAGTTGAAAAAGGATTAAAACAGTGAAAAGTTTTCCGTGAACGCGCTTGATCTTCATCAAGTCACACAATCTCTGCAAGAGATGCATTGCCGGGGGAGCTCGGGGGATTAATGTCCGTTTTCACCGACAATTCCGTACGCTAAGTGAAATATTTAGCTGTGTTTAGGTAACTTAAATACAGATAAATATTTCACTTATACTTATGATATCATTTTTTTTCATAAACAATGAAAATTCAGAGGATTTATTTAAGATTTTCTCGAGCTCCCGAACTGGAAGTGACAGTTCTAATTATTCGAAGTAACTTTTTGATTTGACAACTTTATTCTGTCAAGTACGGTAATGGTCGAATGGCAAACGCGTCCTTTTCAAAATAGCCAATATGTCAGTCAATCAATTGCTCAAACTAACATGTACTCGAGTTAACCAAATGTTTGTTGGCTAATTTATTTTAGTTAATAAAAGTCTTCAAGTACAAACATACAGTTTGGATAACTCATTACGGCATTAGCCTGGGAATGTAAGCAAAATGTCAGTACACGAACTGAAACGTGTAAATTTTGTAGCGAAATAGGGTGCAATGCACACGTTGATAATACAACAAGTGTTGAAATACCCGCGTAGGGTCGAGGCTTTAATTGAGTTGCGCGAGGTGGTCCGCCCGCTGGCTTCCAGCGCTCCGGTGAGCGGAACAGTTTAAACTTATTAGTGCTCACTTACTAGCTAACCCAACCCTCCACTTGCTTTATGAGCAAGTTCACAGTTAGGCTTTCCTTATTGCTGTTGAGACTATATATGATACACTGAGGAGGTGTAGGAACCGTTTATTTAATGCATATAGTTATATAATTTGCTATTTTGTTAAGTTAAATCTGAACTATTGGGGGCGGTACGTACGCCGATGTACTGTTGGAGACTTGGTATCCTCGCATAGATGTAATCTTTATCTTACTATTCTCTATTTATTGGCTGCAATCTTTATGTCCCATCCCTGGTCTCCCCTTACAACTAAAGATGTTCGGAGCATAACGACACTGCTCCGATGTGGATTAGAAGCTGCGCTGCTCCAAGCGGCTTCATTTATTACTATCACTTAATTATACTTAACTATGGTATGCATACTCATAAACTGTTACTCGTAAATTATGAAAAATGGAGCAGTTAAAATAAACAAACCTTTACAGCATAATGTTCTCACATCACGCACCCAACATTACACTATACATTTTGTGATGTCGTATATGTCTAATTTAGTCGTATCGTCGCTTAAAATTTTGATCAGTTTCGGGCCAACAAAGGGAGTAACTTATTCGTTTGCTAGAAATCTATTTCACTTGGCGAAGGCATCACTTGGCATTCAATTGGCATCAATGACAAGCAGTGGCACCAGGATCTCGTTCATTCACCGATCAACGTCGACAGGCGAACAATGTTTTGCCCTTTTTATTCCCTCAGGTGAAAAGTCTAGTTAAAAGTTTTCCGTCCACGCGCTACCACTTTTTATGTAGTGAAGAAAACTTTTGAACGGGATGAATAGCATAAAACACTTTTTACTTATATTCCGCAAAATTAATGAACTGACTTTATTTTCTCCTTTCAATTCCTGGGACTCTTGACCGTCCACTTCGTGAAGATTTTGAAAAGGAAGGTCTGGGTGCTTATTTCTTTACTTCAAGCTTCGTTATCTCTGATTTTTTCACGATGTAAAAATATTAACGTTATAAGGAGCGATATATTTCTTCAGTTTTATTTATTACGACGAAGCAAAAGGCGGCGCCGTGCAGCTTTATACAGTCTGCGCAGGCGCTGTTCCGCCCTTCAATTCGCCACAAATAAAAACAATTTGGTGATAACGACACCTCGCTGACAGATATTTGATTTGTTTTGACGACTCGCGTGGCAGTCGCAGTAGCAATCATAGCGTATGACATGCGTAGGGAGGTTCGGGTCCAGTCCGGGCGGACATCTAAATGCTGAATTTAGATTTATGTTCTGGTTCTGGTTGATTGAGCGCGTCGTCTTTGTGTGTGTCCTTGGCATCCGAGACACAGTGAATTATAATATGGGGCTATGAGTGTTATTTAAAAAAAAAAGATTTTTTTTCCTTTTTAATGTAAATTTGATTAGTACTAATTATAAATTTTAAAATGTTTTGATTTAATTTCCTTTTTAGCGACATTTAATGGTCTTCTGTCGCAAGCGGGTTATGTTTGTATTGTGTCTAGATATGGAGAATTAGGGCAACTCGCAACTTAATAAAGTGCTCCGGCTACGGCCGGCGTTTGGCGGCAGCCGTTTGGCTTGTTGTTAACTAAAATATATTACGTAGGTACTTAATTATAGTACGACATACTATATACACGTCAACTGTTATATGCCATCGCAACACTCTCAACGGTGTATAAAGTTTACAATACACTTGATACTTTTCGTCCATTTATAATTTTTCGATGTCCAGTGGTTTTTTGAAATTTATAGGAAAACTAATATCTGACGATCTCGCAATTTTCTGGCAATACGACATGACACGCTTGTAGGGTAGAGCCACTGAGGAATTCGGTTGCTGATTCGATTGCTGCAATGGAGGAAGGATTCGATTGCTGCAATATCATAGCTATAACAGTAGTGCTTGAAGTAAAACACAGTAGAACAGGAGTGCTACCTCTGATCACGCGTGTGTTGCTACTCTTGAGAAGGAGAAAAAATAAATCTGGCTTATTAAAGCTTTCAAATCAGAACACAGTAAACTTACCCTGCTGATATAAAGTGAATAGGTGTGGCGGTGGTACCACTGCAGGCAAAGATCAATGTGTTTGACCACCTTAATAGTCACCGAACTCTTAGTGTAACCCTTCATGATTTGATTTCGGATGCACCACCGATGTCATGTTATTTCCCAGTTATATCCCCCTTACGCAAAGCGTGCGGGGTACGATTTCCGCACGCCCGTCTGATTGTGTACGTCGTAATTATGTACATATTATTACTAGTCTATTATGACTGGTCTTAACTGTAAAGCAAAGCATTGCTAGGAAACCTACATGCCTGATGGCTCTCTATAAAGTTCTCTGAGGTATATAAAGTGGGCAATTGGCCAGCATGGTGGGCTAAGGCCTAACAGTTCTCACTTTGAGAGGGGAACGGTACGGAGGTGGATACGGTAATGGGTGGACGATGGCGATGGTGATGATTCAGTTTCTCTTCTCTTTGATGCAGATCGTGATAAGAGATCGAGCTCGCGGTCGGGCCGCCGGGAGTCGGAGAAGCCGTCGGCCAAGCGGGCGAACAGCACGTCGGAGCGCTATTGGGCGAGCTCGCGCGATGACAACGCGCACGACCGCCCCAGGCCCGCCAAGCGGCCGCCGAGCGCGCACGAACAGAAAGGTACGAGAGTTCATAGCTTAGCTTAGATGTAGCAGACGAGTGTGCAGTCTATCTGACGATAAGTGGTCACCGTCGTGCCAGGACATGTGGCTGTAATTTTTTTATGTGCCCTTACTGCCCTCGGGAGTCCATACAACGAAGGGAGGCTTGCAGCATACTCCACCACGCTGTTCGCTGTTGGTGGAAACACGAGTTTGTGGTCAGCCCGTGTAGGATGCTTGCTAACATTATTTAGAGAATCTTATCAAACGAATGGTATATAGACTCGTAGGTAACAGAACTACGTTAATTACGTAGCAGAATTAATGTTACAGAAATCAACGGTAGCTTAACTCAAACTAGCGTGTAATAGAATAGAAAATATTTAATTTTTGTAATAATTTTTTTTTAAGTTAATGGAAAAGAAAAGTTATGATTTTTAAGACGTTAGAAGTGAATGTCACGTCATCTTGTATTGTGATCAATAAAATAATCATTTATCAACTTCTGTATAAATTTTAAAGACCTATTTGAAGTAACGGTACTGCTGTGATATGCGGATAGACCGACATACGTGACAACGTTGTAAGCGTTCCGTTTTCGGCTACGCAACCCTAGAAATGACGCTACGACATTGTCCGTAGCAGCTTCTCATGTTAATGTGTGAAACAATAGTTAACACAATGCGGACTGGGCGTGTGGACATGAGAACATTACTCATTTTATTTTTCTTTTATTCTTGGTCATGACCTAATATGTTGTTCGTTATATGTGTAAAAAGTATGTAATTATACTTGTAACATTTTTATCGGATGCACTATCTGTATTGTTAAGGTGATAGTTGGTTAACAAGATGTAGTATGGCAACAGAAGACTCGCGCTTTCTTTTAATTTAAGAAAGCTTCTTCGTTGGCTCACAACTTTCATTAGGTTTCCATTTGTAAAGTCTAAAGGTTTAATGGTGATTGTAAACTACTTAACCCTACAGCGCACCGTGTTCCACTTATGATAAATATTAAAGAAATACTCAAATATTAAAAATCGATATAAAGGGCTCCATCTAGTGTTATAAAAGCTGGAAAATGATATAAAACGTGCTTAAATTAGTAAATCAAATAGATGACGTTGAATTTTAAAACAATAATTTTGTTCAAATTTTGTGAACGATTTATTCATTATGAAGTTTACATGTGATTGCAGACGGGCAAACGCAGGACATGGACATATCGCCGGATCGCAGCACGCCCATATCGGAGAGCTCGTACGGGGCTCGCGAGGGCGCCGCCGCGCGCGCCGCCGCCGACGGCAGCGCTGTGCCGCCCGTCGTCGTGCTCGATAATTCCAATCAAACGGTGAGATCTGAAATCAAATTAAACGATACAG
>DWKL01001155.1:0-15430 GCA_018249415.1 Phareas burnsi | reverse complement strand
TGTCCATGGGCTGTGGTGACCACTTAGCATCAGGTGGCCTGCATGCTCGTTTGCTACTTTACAAATATAAAAAAAAAACATGAATTCGTATTAATCATCACCATCATCAAGCCATTAAAGTCCCACTGCTGAGCACGGGTCTCCTATCAGAATGAGAGGGGCAGGCCATATTCCACCACGCTGTCCAAGTGCGGATTGGTAGACTTCACACATCTATGAGAACTTTACAAAGAACTTTTAGGTATACAGGTTTCCTCACGATGTTTTCCTTCACCATTTAAGCATGTGATAATTAATTTCTAATACGCACACGACTTTAAAAACCAGACGTGCAGGAGTCGTACCCCGGACCACCAGTTAGGGAGACCCGAATCTTATCCACTAAGCTATCACTGATTTTTGTAGTAATACAGGAAGTGAAATAAAATCATAATAAAATAGGCGAGGTTACGCTACTTGGGGTTTCCTGCTTCTATACCCAACGTCTATTCCTCACTTGCAATGGTTATTTTTCATAAATCCGGATATGTGGAATACATTTTCATTTTTCTGTCCATTCGCAACAAGGATATCACAAACGGACCCGTTGGCGGACTAACATTTGTTACCGCCGGAAAATCTATGCATTTTGTTCGAGAGGAAAGAAATACAGTCTTACGAGCGAAAGGAGAAGTTTGGAAAATGTTCTCTAAGCTATTTTACAATTTTTATGAAAAAGCTGTATTTGGGATTGAATTGCGTTTATTGATTTTTGAATTTTTATCCTATTTTGAAAGGTAACACTTCAATTTAGCTTTCAAAGATAGCTACGCATATCGTTGTTTAGTATTAAAAACTATTTCTATAATTACTTTTACATATTCGTTCTGGCCATTTACTCTTTAAAAAAAAGTAATATATTTAAATTATTCGCTCTTCTTTTGTTTTATATTCGATTTCTAGAAAAAGTTTTTGTATAGACGTAATTCATTACATATAATATACATAAAATAAATGCGGTTTTAATTATAACACGCAAATTAAATCGAAGCCAAAATATTTATTAAGTAAATATACGTTGGCTCTGCCATTCGTAACATAAACATCGGTTCTTCAGAGCCGAACATTAAACCATCGTACCTGCACCAGCAAAACCCGATAAACAAAAAAGTCACCAAAAAATGTACCTCGTTCTTACGGTCAAATATATTTATTACGGTCCCAACTTAAAAAAAATATATAAATTGTTTTTGCTATTTTTCAAATAAGTTAAAAAAATACAAAATTGGCCATTAGTTATTATCAAACAATCCACTAAACTAGTTTTCATCAAAAAAATTTCCATGAGATTTTGCAGTCGCAGCGACCAGAACAGACCAGATCAGAACAACTTTCCTATTGAGGTTGGTTACAGATATCCCTGAGAGTCAGTAACCACTTAACCGCAAGTGCAGTAAGTACAATATACCAAATATTTAATTTATTTTGTATACCGCAGACATAACAAACCAGCATGCAGTCTACGTAATGGTACCTAGTAGTCACTGCCGCCCATGGATATCTTTAATAATCAACTCCAAAGAGATTGGCCTCGGATGTGTTACTAACCCTAAGGACTAAGTTAAAACGCCTCAAATAAGTATTTAACACAGCTGATTTAAGGTGATGGTGGCGGACCGAAAACAGTTCTGTCACCGTCATAACGACTATGTATTCCATTAAAAATAAACAACATACTTCTTAAATAGGTGGTAGAACTAAGTTCGACCGGAGTGGTGCCACCACCGCATCACAATGGAGCGTGACACAATTCTTGTGTTTCGGTTGGAGAAGTGTGGTTGTTGGGTTCACTTACAAGGTGAAGGAAAACATCGTGAGGAAACCTACACATCTAAGAGTCCTTTGCAAAGTTCTCGAACGTATGTGAAGTCTACCAATCCGCACTTGGCCAGTGTGATGGACTATGGCCTAACCCTTCTCAATCTGGGAAGAGACCTGTGCCCAGCAGTGGGACATTAATGGGTCGCGGTCAGGGGTTGCAGTGACCACTTACATCTGGTAGCCTCGTTTGCTTTTGTAGAACGACATACGTTAATTTTAATCCCTTACAGTAACTATTAGAATCTGCTCTAAAGTACTACTCATACGAGAACGGTCGTTTCGTTAGGATTAATTGTTAGGTATACGGAGGCACTTGTGTTCAGCTGCGCCTTTACGAGTGTTCTGAATCGCGCTCCACGAGTAGAGAACATTGCGAAGACCATAAAGTCGGTTAACAGCTATAGTAAACGTACCGCGGGTATGCTCACATAATAATAATAATAACCATTTATAAAAATACACAAACCTCACAATGGAATTACGTGTCGTGGATGTCATGAACACACATATACAAATTATTAAGGCATTTTAATAATTACCCTACATATAAATATATATTGGATTTATGTACACGCTCATTATAACATACAGTAAAAACTAATCATTCGCAGAAGTACTGGAAGTAGTTTCTTACAGAAATATGTAGAATCTTTTTAAAGTGTATTTTCTTTTTAATTTTCTTTTTTTTGTTTGATTCTGATGTGTACATATTTTTAAAAATCAATAAACAAATGAATAAAGGGGGTAGAACTCTGACCTTCGCTTGCGGCGGCATTATTTCGAGAGAGAGTACTTTATTGAGAGTATTAGGAATTAATTATCACTTGTTTAACGGTGAAGGAAAACGTCGTGAAACTTATATATATTACAGTTATATGTAAAGTTCTCGAAGTTGTGGGCAGTCTACCAATCCGCGATTGGCCAGCGTGGTAGACTATGGCCTAAACCTTTTCATTCTGAGAGGAGACCCGTGCCAAGAACACAAACACAAGAACAGATGGGAAGGAAAACGTGAAAAGGACGGTGGTATGTTTTATTAAGACGATATCATGTGCTAAAAGCAAGGTAAATACTGAGGCACTCAACTGACTTAATATTTCTATGGCACTGCTTACTTAGCTTTACGAGTGTTTGGAGTGTTCAGGCTAGGCAGTGTACAACACAGTGAGTGTAAAGTCAGCGTTTACGGCCGTAATAACCAGTCAACACACACAAACGGTGCTACTAGCTAATCTACTATGTATTAAATATATTTTGTTTAATACTTATTTCTTCAACCGTAAACGCTTCTGTGTTCTGGTTCGAAGGGTGTGGTAGGGGAGAGATATTTGTATGAAGCGTGGTAAGTTAGTCCTCAGGGCAAGGAACGCAAATGTAACCAACTTCAGAAGTTCAATCCTATTTGGTACTGATTTTGGTCATGGTCACTGAACAGATGTTCATGGGCGGCAGTGACCATTTACCATTCAGGTGGTGGTGGTGGAAAGCACGTTTGCTACTTCCATGCTGTGAGAAAAAACTGCTACGTACCATGTCATTATTATCATCAAACCATTGTTGTCCACTGCAGAGCTCAGGGTCTCTTCCCAGGAGCGAAGGTCCACTACGCTAGGAAAGTGCGAGTTCGTAGACTTCACACACCTTCCAGAACTTTACAGAAAACTTTCAGATGTGTAGGTTTCTTAACGATGTTTTCCTTAACTATTCATTCAATTTCTAATACGCGCATAATTTCGAAAAACAGGTGCGTTCGGGATCGAACCACGGACACCCAGCGGGAGAGGCCGGAATCTTACAGCTCAATCCTAGCATTTACTATAAAATACGTTTATACATTTGGCAATATTTCTGTAAAAGAGCCCTGTAATTTCTTTCTCACGGCGTTGCCATTAAGAACAGAAGACTCATAACGGGTACTCAAGTGAAAGATTCGGTTAATTTCTTAGTTCTAACGTACACTAAGATATTTTCCACTTGGATAATTTTGTAGTGAATATGAAAACCTTATATAATTTGTTATGCACATATTTTGTAAAAGTTGAATGGAAATTTACTGAAATATGATCTGATTTAAAATATTAATAAGATTATTATTATAATAGTAATAACATAATTTATTTAGTTCTTGTCTTAACTGAAGATTCAATTAAAGTCTTACGGAGAATAATGTCGGATTATAAAGAATTTGTGTAAGTTCTATTATAAAAGTACTTACACAAATTCTTTCCTAACTTTTAATAAACTGTTTAATCCCGTTTCAACGGCGGTAAGGCACAAATTTGTATCTTCTTTTTTAATTCTTAGCCACTTGTTACTATCCCACTGCTGAGCGTGGGTCTCAAAATACACTGGTCACCGAATAAGCAAGATTGAGAGCATAGATCACCACGCTGATCATTTGCTAATCACAAAGGCCATATTTGTCAAAATTTAAGGTAAAGTGATTTAATTTAAGAGATATGTGTTTATGGATATAAATGTTTGTTACTCTGGGTATATACGTTTCTGCACTATATCACGAGATGCATCTTGGATTCGAAACCACCATTGCGGCTTTTGTATATTTTTTTTTACGGGGTGCGAAGATTTACATCATACGTCATTCATTGCGTGTATGTACGTTAACTTAAGTTACTTTAGAAGAATAAGCAGAAGTAGCAGAAAAAAAACGAAGAAATAATATTTATTTACAACTTAATGAGCAGCACACTACGTGGGACTTTTAGAACAAATTATAGTGATAAAAAACTAAAGAAACATGCTTTAAGGCATTGTTGTTATACATTTACAAATAGACGCATAGCTATGGATGTTTTTATCACGAGCTGATGATCTTGGTGAGAATATCAGGCCATAGTCATGAAATTATTGTATTGTCATCGGATGCACGAAATTATTGTATTGTCATCGGGTGCACGAAATTATTGTATTGCCATCTGATGCACGAAATTATTGTATTGTCATCGGGTGCACGAAGTTATTGTATTGTCATCGGGTGCACGAAATTATTGTATTGCCATCGGGTGCACGAAATTATTGTATTACCATTGGATGCACGAAGTTATTGTATTGTCCTCGGGTGCCCGAAATTATTGTATTGTCATCTTAATACGTGTGCGAAATTCCAAATTATTTCAAGATCTAGAAGTGGCTGGAAATGAATCGTTAAACCGTTACATATATTCATACATACACACATAGATACAAACAAACAAACATACAAATTAATTATATATTAGCTTAAAATTGGAAATAAATATCTTAAACCGCAAAATCTTATAAAAAAACATATAAATCCATACATACAGATATACATACAAGTCAATTTAATAAAAGCGGACAAAAAACCGTAAATGTATATTACGTAATGTAATAAAAAAATAACCGTTACACTATATAGTTTATTCCCGTCATCCACAACCTTCTAATATCTCCCCCGGGTGTTTGTACAAAATTGGGGTTATATTCGTCCTATTTACCAACACATCTGATATCCGACGAGCCGCTTAAGTAACAGATTTTTGGAATAAGATTTTCAAGGTAACGTAATGTAATTTAAAAGGTATTTTAACCTCTCGAGGGTTTTATTTTTTCAACATTTGATTCAATAGGAAAATGAAACTTTTTGACATAGAAGTAACAAACCAGTACACCGTTCAGTTGAAGGGCAAATGCCGCCCATGAACATCTGTAATCATACCAAATAGGATTGAACTCCCCGAATCTAGTCATAGAAGAGGTGTGACCCTTGAGGTCTAAGTTGTAATGCTTCCAGTAAGTAATTCTCATTTACCACAATAGTGTAGTAAGACAAAGAAAGGTTCGAAGCGACAAAAAGGTTCGCACGACTATAGCGGGCCACAAAGAAGACACGACTACGTGAGGTTTGAGTCAGATGCGTTGTTCCTGAGTAAACCTTAGCACACCCTTCATCTCAAACTACGAAGAATTCTACTTTTATTTTACTAAAATTTTAAATACTATTAATTTTCCGGAACCAAACATGCGATCAGGTTGAAAACGTAAAGCAAGCAGTTTTATAGCTTTAAGGCTTTAAAGCGCGCAACAAAGTTGTTAAAGGTACGCCAAAAGCAAAACAGTGTTAACATGAGTTACCACTTGCGGCTTAGCGCTGAGTCAGCTGATCCGGTCACGCGCCTTTGCCCAGCAAAGTCCACACCAGAACGAATTTCTGAACGTATACAATTTAAATCTTACATTTTATTATATCATTTAATAGGTGGTAGAATGAGGTACCACCGCTGCCCTTATCATCCGCCGTGAAGCAATTCTTGTGTTTCGGTTGAAGAAGTGTGGTTGTCGGATACACTTAGCGAGGCGACCATCTTAGTCCTCAGGGATAGTAATGTATCCATTAGGAATTCAGTTCTGCTTGAGGTTAGATTTGGATGTCCATGGGCTGCGGTGACCACTTAATATCAGGTGGCTTGCATACTCATTTCCTATTCTCCTCACATATAAAAGTTTATCTCTTTATAATATTATTATCAATTTATTATTGGGCTCGGGTTTGTTCTACTAAAATTAACGAGAAAGTTTTTATGATATCAGTATGCTCTTAAAACACTTTTTAAATAAATATGCAATACTGAATAAATATTAACGGAAAAGCATTGGTTATTAAAAAAAAGTTATCCCGGAGTTAAAATTCGAGTCTCCTAGCAGATTTAATTCATACCAATACTGGTACAGCGGTGGAGTTCCACTACTGAAACTACTTACTTATTAAAAAGTTTCTGCACTCATTGCAATTTCCAACAGATAGACCGACGAATTTAATTAATTAGTTAGTGGGTATCTCCTTCAATATAAAGAACTGTCAAATAAAACTTTTTTGCTGGACTCATCATCAACCCAATAACATCCCACTGCTGGGCAGGGGTCCCCTCTCAGAATAAGAAGGATTAGCCTATAGTCCACCGCACTGGCCAAGTGCGAATCGATAGACATCACACACCTTAGAAAACTTTAAAAGAACTGTAAGATGTGTAGGTTTTCTCACGATGTTTTCCTTCATCATAAAAACAAGTGATAATTAATTTCTAATACGCACATAACTTCGAAAAATTTGAGGTGTCTGTAGGATCCGTACCCCGGGCACTAAATTTGAGAGGCTGGAATCTTAACCACTAGGCTGCCACTGCTTAAATTACATAGATGACAATAAAATTGACTTAATAAAAAGAAAAATTTAAAACTAACATTTAATATTTTAAGCTAATATTATCGCGGAAATTATACATTTTAATTACGTAACGGGTACTCATGATATGTGGTTCTTTAATTGGCTATATTTCGTCCCAGTTGCATGGATCGTGGTACATTTAAGCTTGTTTTTATTACCAGTATTGTTAGATTATTTAATCGAGATATGATATACGGGTTTCATAAAACCGTAGCCAAAGCGAAATCTAGTAAAGTTTTAACTCATATCATCGTGTCTACAGACGAGAATGAAAAAATATATTGCCGAGGCTGATTTCGTCAGAGACTGAAGCGTGAATATGCAAATATTACTTTTACATTACATGTAACCGTTTTCCTGTCAACATCGCTTTTGAGCAACCTCTCGTGAAATTACATACAACTGTAGGTATTCTAGCAGATATTCGTCGGGACAAATTGCTAAAATTGTACCTGAGTTATAACGGGCTTAGGTCCACTAAAATATACAATATTATAACCATTAATAGTGGATATTTTGTCGTAATATATAAGAATATATCAAATTCCGTGACATCCTAAACACATCTCTGGTATTTCGAGGTTACTTGCCTATTGGAACTTAATTATTGCTTGCTTTATGGGTAATGAAAACATGGCGGGGAAATTTAGAGTTATTTACAGATTGTCAAAGGTGTGTGAAGATTCGCACGTGGTCGGCATAATGGATGATGGCCTAAACCCTTTTTGTTATAAGAGAAGACTAGAATTCATCATTAAGGCCGTCATAGAGACAGAAATCGTAAAAAATATTTTTCAAATATATGTATGTCTGTTGGTACATGATAATTCTGGAAACAACTAAACCAATATTTACAGGACTTTTAGACAAAAATAGAGGCAGCCGACTATACAGAGTCCTGTAACATACTTTTGTTAAGAAAATAAGTCAGAGTCTGGCGTAATTGAGTACCACGCTTGGAATTGCAGTTGCGCGAGATTTTTGCTCATACAGCATAGAAGTGGCAAACTAATATGCACTCCTGATATTAAGTGGTCACTGCCGCGCATGGACATCTGTAATCAACCCTAAATTGATTTGAAATCTTGAGACCGGACACAAATGCTTTGCTATTCCTGAGCACTAAGCTGGAATACTTCGCGTATCCCTCTTTTTTATATTTTACGAGTAGCATGCTAGGGCTCCGGTCACCTGATGTTATGTGATCACTACAGCCCATGTACACCCACACACATATAGCGAGGCGACTCAGTAGTAGTGACGCATCCATATACAACCTCAAACGGAACTTCGGAACTTGTCCATGGGCTGCGGTGGCCACTTAACATCAGATGGCCTGCATGCTCGTTTGCTACTTTACAAACATAAAAAAAAACACCGACATCAAACCGCGAACAAAACTGAAGTTCTGTCTGAGGCCATACGTAGCTGCGTCACTGCTATTGAGGACTAAGACTAAGCCTCGCTGTAAGTGTGACCGACAACCGTACCGAAACAAAAAACTGCTTCGCGGCGGACTATGAAGGTACTTCACCGGATGAACCTAACCCCGAATGGTTCTACCAGGTCTGGATATTATACCCAGATTTTATTATATCCAGAATAAAGCGGGGTTCAACAGCTGTTAACATTGCTGTTAAAAGGGAAAAATAGGTATGACTGTGGTGGCTCCGGAGTAGATGCTCAAAGAATTTTACCACGTTAGTGCGAAATGCTTGTATATTGAAGTCAAATATCAGTTAGTCCTTTTACACTTTCATTTATCACTTTTTCAGCCATGTCGCACTCCTCGAAGTAATATAACAAATGGTAACATTCATTATTAAGAACTTAAGCCGTAGGGATTATTTTTACTTCAATATAAACGTCTCGCGGGAGTCGTGGGGAAGAGCGAGCGTGCTACGTGAGAATGTCCGCAAATCGATCGTTAAAAGGTCTTAGAGATAAGCACAAAGATCCCTTTTTATCTGCGGATGTCTTTGGTTTCGAACTCGATAAAAATTTATATAACACTAGTTGGCCCGGTGATTTTAGTATCGCCTAAAGTTGATTTGATTACCATATAAAATGAATACGACGCGGCGTAACCGTTACCAAATCGGTCTGACACGCAGAGGGTTCTGGGTTGGATTTCCGGTCAAGTAGACATTTAAATGATGAATTTAGATTTCTGTTCTGGGTCTGGGTGTTTGTGTACTTGCGTGTGTCGTGGGTGCCATGGATACTAAGACGTATCCATGGCACCCACGACACAGGGTCATTCCTACTAAAGAGCTGTGGGTGGAGAAAGCGTTTATTAAAAAAAAACCCAAATAAAATTACCAATTTAGATTTTTCAGCATTTTCTTTGGGTTGTTATATTTTTTTTCCTAAATCATTCCAGTATTTAAGCGCACAAAACAAAAAAAATCAAATCGGTAGAGCCATTTTCGAGTTTTTGCGAGACTAACGTACAATCATTGATTTTTATATGTATAGATTATGAACATTTCCATAATGGATTAGGCGCGTACCCCTATAATGCCAATTTATTAATATGGCCCGTTTGTTAACTCGCATTGTTGCTTCGAAGTATTCCACAACAAGGGTAGTTAGTTAACAAATTTAAGCTCGCTTTATGTATTTCACCTGAAATTCGGCTGCTCGACGGTAGGTGGAAGGTTGAGGTGATTCCTAATTAATTTATAACGGGCGCCGTGAAACCGCCGACCGTTAAGAAACTTCGTGCAACAATTTTCGGTAGGCATTTCGATTCACAGTTCGGTTACTTCACAAAGAGATATTCTTTTTGTTCCTAACTTTTTTGAAAGTATTTGAATACTTACCTGAATCGGGAATTATTTTCGTAAATTATTCCCAGTTGCGGCTTTGTTCCACATTTAAAGAGCTAAGCAATTTTTCGTGTTGTGCGAAACTCCTCTCAAAAATTTCTTGCCTTTTTGGGTTTGCAAACTATACTACAGGCGGTAATTCTTTCAAAGTATAGTGTGTTTTACCTGTACCTTTGTGTGTGTGTACCTTTAACTCAATTTACTTCAAACGCGGCTTTTTGTTTTCCTTTATACAAACTATAGATAATTTCCAACATTTACCGCAATTACTAATAATGAATTTATTTTACGTAATATCATGGTTACGAAAAATAATTCATTTTCTTTCCTTTCTATTCATTTAGAGAATTGAAAAAACTCAAGTCGAAACAAGTCAACTAAATACGGATTATATTAACAAATACCCTTAGTTCTCAAGATATTTTTATGTTTAAAGAGTAGTCGAACAGACCTAAACACAAGAATTGCTTCACGGCGGATTGTGAAAGCGGCGATGGTAGAATTGGTGGTAGGTTCGAACAGAGAGATACTACCCCTCCCGGCCGATTTAGTCTACCATCTATAAAACAATAATACTCTTTTGCTGTAGTATCTCTCAATAAATTTATCTTGGATATATTTATATGAACCCGTTAATTTTAATCTCCTTAAATGAAATAGTCATTTCCATTAAATTATTAATGACGCCATAAATTCATAGCCTCATGTGATTCTCTTTCTCTAACAGTCTTGGGGCAAAAACGCACCTCTCCAGCCGAAACACAAAAAATGCTTCTCGGCGGATTATGAGATAAGGCCCTTCTAGGAATTAAATCCGTATTTTCTCCGCTCATGAGGCACGGGAAATATAACATCATCATTATTCATGATGTAACGGGCTGTTGGTACAAACAGGATGTCAGTTCGAACCGTGCGATGGCATATAAATTGGCACACGCCGGATTTAAACCCAAAGCAGCAGTAAGACCAATCATAACTGTTCTCGAACAGTTAGCTATCCATTTTGAAGATACAAGATAACACAGATAACATACAAATTTTCATTCAAGCAAATGTATTTTAAAAAGAGATAAACTTATGGTTAGATCTGGGAGGTACCATAACCTAACACCCTAAACTACCGTAAAATAATTCTTGTGTTGTCAGGGACTATAACAAACGAGGTGACCATCCTAGTCCCCAGGAGTAATGACGCATCTATAACCTCAGATAGGAGTTCAATTTGGTTTAAGATTAGATGTGGATCAGGTGGCTTTCACGCTCGTTTACTGCTCTTGTAACATAAGAAAGTAAATACCTAGCGTTCATATGAGCTACTTCTATTTGCTGAAATGATTGTCTAGTTGATATTAAGTGATTGTGACCAAATAGAATCGTCACAGCAGTATTCTTACCCAAAGTTGATTAAAGCTAAGGCATAAGTTGGAATGGTTGTATTACCAGTAGTGATAGCTTAGTGGTATACATTTCGACTTCTCACGAAGTGGGTTCAGGGCTTATTTCCAACGAACGCTTTTGAAGTTTCAGAGTTATATCCACATTAAGATTAATCATCACTTCATTTAAAGGTGAAGAAAAACATCGCCGGACACCTAAATGCCTGAAAGTTGTCCGTACATTTCTCAAAGGTGTGTGAAGTCTACCAATCCGCACTCGGCCAGCGTGGTCTATATCCTTTTTATTCAACAGGAGGCTTGTGCTCAGCAGTAGAACAAATTAATGATGACGACAATGACAATTTGTGTCATCAATTTTTCTTACCACATATAATTTATTTACGAATTATATGATTTTAATCTAACATTATCGCGGAAATTATACCTTTTAATTACGTAATGGGTTCTCATGATAGACGGTTTTTTGATTGTCTATATTTCGACCCAGTTGCATGGATCACGATCACGACCACGATCCATGCAACTGGGTCGAAATATAGGCAATCAAAAAACCGCATATCGTGAATACTCGTTACGTAATTAAAATAACAAATTATAGTTCATAAATAATACATATATAACAATATAGATGTTTGTGAAGATTAAATGGCAAAAACGTTAAAGCGATTCAGGAAAGATTAGCGTACCTACTTCAATATTGGATATTCGAACTCGTCAGATACGTTTGATAAACGTTACGTCTGACGAATCGCAAGCTCTGCGGAAAGTTGAAAGCCCCACAATTTACGATATAAGCAGAAGCTCCGAGCAGACATCTCAACTACAGCACTTTCGCTATAATCCTCCCTCATTTTATTATACGAGTCTCAGCTGAAACAAGTCACGGAACACAAACATGAGATAAGTTTCGGACCTCAAAGTTACATACACGTTCGACATAAATATAACGTCTTAAGCTCAGTATTTACCTTCTTCTTAAAGATTTATGTACACAATAAACACGGCTCCGCTCGCGTGCCCAATCACGCTCCCAATACTTTTGGGGCCACGTCCAGTCCTAAGTAAACTCGTGTGGGGCCGCTAACATGGCCTCGTCGAAGTTATCGTAGAAGAAATGTAGCGGAGCGGATAATTGCGTGGGAACGGTAGAATTGCAGTCGTGTGAGCTACACGATATTGCGCAATCTTCACACACAATACAACCGGTAACGTATTCTTTTATGTAACCTTGACTTATGATTTTAAAACCGAAACAGCTGCTATCGTAAGGTTAATGAGGGCTAAAGAAAAACATACAATTTCTGATATTACACAAGTCATGACATGACATATGACATGGGGTTCTTCAGGAAAGGTGCAACAAGAGTTCTTATTCAAAGCCGGCGATGCATTGGCGACTCCTCTGGTGTTGTAAATGTCCATAGGCGACAGTAACCACTTCCCATCAGGTGGCCCGTCAGCCTTATCGTTAGGTTTATTTATAAAAAAAAAAAGTCAGTAAGAACTTATGAAACCTGCACTTGCAAATGCAAAGCAGCATTCGTAGACTTGATCGAATACTTAGTTACAACTTTTATATGTCCGAGAGGTAGGCACTGGGCTCTTCCCACGACCTGGGGGAGGTCCTGAGTATCCTCCATTACGCTGCACCAATTTGGGTATGTGGAGTGTATACAGATCGTAAATTGTATTGAATGCCTTCAAACATGAATGATAACAAACGGGACCAACAGCTTAACATGTCCTCCAAAGCTCGGAAATGCACATGAAATTTATCCGCTAGCGGTCAACCATCCAACTTTTGACCGCGCCCGACGTTGCTTACCTTTGTAGAACATAGACGGTTCTTGACTGATTACTGATCTTTTAAACTGGTTCTATCGTTCGAGATATTATCCCCTACATACAAACAAGCGAAATTTATCTCTTTATTGGTATCAAAGATTACGAACGCTACTCGCGTATGTAAGTATTTTTGATAATATTGATATTGGTAGAGTTATTAATTTGTCTTATATAAGCAGATTGTTACAAACAGTAAAGCGCTATATCTATGGCACAGAAATAGTAGACGAGCATGCAGTCCATGACAAGTGGGTATGATCCATAGACCTAGGGTTGACAAACCCTAAAAACGATTATTATATATCTCATAGAAATAGTCCGATTTAGTTTAATAGAAATCATGAACAGCGCTATTTTAATGGCCCAGTATTCCATTATCGAGGGATGGCCGGGCGTCCCGGGAGATGTCAAAGAAATACACCAACACGGACGGGCACACTTCTTTTTGATAACGAACATTAAAGGGTGCTTTTGAAATCATTTCTCAAGACGTACGATTCGACGAAAGAAGTTTTACGTACTTAAGTGGGCCCTATTTTTAAACCATATTCGATTTAAAATAGGCCCTTACTGCCTTCATTTATTCTCCATAGTCTTAATTTTAAATTGTGATCATTACGAGGTTGATGGCTTTTAAAATAATTTATAATTAAAGAAGAACAATAAATAAATAAGGAATTAAAGTAATTAAAGCATAAAAATGTTGTTAATAAAATAAATATATTATTATATTTCTCATTACTCTTGTCTTTTATAGCGTGACGTCATAAGACAGCGTCATGCCGTTTGCTGTAATCCATACAAGTCGCTCTCACCCCCACGGCGCGCCAGTAGATGTTTCACGTCAAAAACATTTTGACAATAACACAACTGACTTCTGAAATACTATAAAGTAGGAAGTTATTAATATAGAATAGTTGATAAGTGGATAGATAGGTTTGCTCATATTTCATTTTCTCGTACGGTTAAAAAATAACTTATCTCGCGATAAGACAGACGGACCACTTGATGGAAAGTGGTCACCGTCGCCTATGGTCACCAATGCATCGCCGGCTTTGAAGTGGAGCTCTTTTTACACCGTTTTTTGAAGCGGTCCATGTCATAAGGTTCCGGGAATATTTCAGAAGGAAGATGCTATGATACTTTTCCTTTTAACCGATGATTTTAAAAGTAGAAAGGGTGTGGGTGGAGCCACCGTTATCGAAACATGAAAGGTATCTATGGTATACTTTTAAATAGTACGGTAATATCTATGCCCTGAATGATTCTAAGGGATCCCTATCTAATAACAAAGAGACACGTACAAAGCATTGGACATGGTTAGATTTAGAAAATAATAAATAAATAACGGTTTTTACACTCATAGCCCTATATTAGGATTCCCTTTGTCGTGGGTCCCATTGACATATACAAAGGCGTTTCCACAATCAGAAAACAGAATCTGAATTAATCTTTTAGGTGTCTGTCCGGCCGGGAATCGAACTCTGAACCCTCTGTGTGACCAGTACCGGCCACTACACTACGTAGGTCATCATACATACAAATTAAAACTTAATATCTTTACTACATTTTGCTATAAACTTTACTCTAGCCAATGTTCGCGACATGTATCACATAGAAGAAGGACAATAAATAAAACTAATTAGGGACTCTATTATTGCTAGTGAAATAGAAAGTAATTATTTTATTGAATCGCCTCAATTATTTGGTGCGACTTCAAATTTCTATAGTTTACCTGTAAGGGATTTATTCGAGAACTGAATAATATAATTCTAATGACGATGTAAGTAAATTTAGAACTATCGTAGCTATTACACTATATATGTATGTAAACTTGAATTATTCGTACCAAACATCGCCATTAAATACTGAGGAGCGAAATTAAAATCTACGAAATTCCCTCCCTTTATCCTTATTGAACCGTTTTTATGATTCAGAAAGAATTCAAATAGATTTCGAACTGTCTGTCTGAGACGTAAACATAATTTGCGGTAGATTTTTTTTATGTTTGAAAAGTAGAAAACGAGCTTCCAGGTCTGCTGATGATAAGCAGTCACTGCAACCACCCACATCTAACCTCAAACAGGACTAAAATCCTATCTGAGGTCGTACGTAGAAGCATCACTACTCCAGAAGACTAACATGGTCGTCTTATTTGCAAGTGTACCCGACGACCACACTTCTCCAACCGAAACACAAGTATTGCTTCACTTCAGGTGGTAGAACAATCGTTCGTCTGGGGAAGTACCACCGCCGCCCTCATAATCCGCCGTGAAGCAATTGTTGTGTTT
>DWKL01001154.1:0-15434 GCA_018249415.1 Phareas burnsi | reverse complement strand
AGCAGAAATGTTATTGTACTTATGAGTGCGCAATTAATGTATACGTATACACACACACACATATATATATATATATATATATATTGGTGGTGCCGATGCTACTGGCTGTTGGGCACATATGTCTATATATATACCAACCTTGTGTGTGTGTATAAGGTTGGTATATATTTAGACATATATATAGGGTTTAAAAGGAATCATAGTGGGCTGTTTGAACTTAGCACCCGACTTTGGAATTGTTCTTTTTTTGGTTTGTTTGATAGATTTTGATAAGTAGTTGATAGTAGTGAAGATAATTTTGTTTATAATAGAGGCAAAAAAAAATTTTTTTTTTCAAACGTCGGGTGCTAATTTCTCGCATCCGTCATAGTGGACATTCGACATAGTCTTATTGGTCTCGCTTGAGTTTTATCCAGTTAACAATATCTTTTTTGTCACCTACATATATATTGACAAAAGTTTAAGCATTTTTTTCATTTCGCGGACGAAGTCGCGGGAGTCATCTAGTATATATAAAGTTATAATATTAGCATTAATGGATAATTAGGTGATGATTAAATGTGTTGACTAAGTTTAGACTACTCTCGAAACCGAAGAACGGAGCTATAAATAACTAGTTGTGCGCCGCGGCCCCGCCTGCCTTGACATACCTTGTTTAAGCCCTACTGTTTTACTACAAAGACCACGTCATTATGTTTTCAGAGGGCCTTTGACTATCGTTTGACTCTTCTTGTGAGGGACGGAAGTTGTGTTCATAGACTTTTTCTTAAATAAGTGGCGTGAGATTGATAGTTGATTGATTCTTTGTTCGTAGTATTGCGAAGTGAAATGGAATAGGATTAATTACTGAAATGTATTAGAAAGAAATTATAAGGATACCATTGTATGCTTATAATTTATTTCTATTTGTCATAGCCATTATACTCGGGAGATCTATAGGTGGTATCTATAGGTGGTAGAACGATAGTTCGAATGGGGAAGTACCAGTGCCCTCACAATCCGTCGTGCAATTTTTGTGGTCTCGAAGTAATTCTTGTGATTCGATTGGAGAAATACGGATGTCCGGTACATTTTATGAGCGAGGCGACCAACCTCAGGAGTAGTGACGCATCTTTGTACGAACTCTGATAAGACTTCACTTCTGTTTGAGGTCAGATGTGCATGTCTATGGGTTGCTTTGACCATTTAATATTAGGTGGGCCACACGCTTGTTTACTACTCTTCTCACATAAAAAAAAGTCTAAGGCGAATGAGAATCGGAGTGGGCGAAAATCTTTCTGTATACGCTAACCGTATTCCGCGTAAAACAATGCTACAGACAAAACCTATTCCAGGACTAACTTGGAACGCTTCATGCGCCAAAACGCCAGCTAACGACATTCCACCCGGTCGCACTAAATACGGCTAATGGCGTGCTCACCAAATTGCCGCAATCACCCCTTGTAACACGTGACAAGCTGTTTCCTACTACTCGGTAAAACAACGGCTGGATTTTGCCGTTTTGCGGCATAAATACGTCATTTTAAGTCCATCTTGGAAATGATGATCACCGAATAACACTTTCGAACTTATACTACAATAGGTGATAGAACTATAGTTCGATCGGGGAGGTACCATCGCCGCCGTCATAATTTGCCGTGAAGCTATTCTTGTTTCGGTTGGAGAGATTAAGTTGCCGGTTGCTTAGTCCTCAGAAGTCACTACTTTTGAGGCCTAAGCAACCGGCATCACTACGCATCTAGTTCTATTTGAAGTTAAATGTGGGGTGTATAGTTGCAGTGGCCACTTAACATCAGGTGGCTTGCACGCTCGTTTGCTATTGTCCTCATATAAAAAAAAAGTTCTTTTGGCGTGTTACGGAAAACCGTTTTTGAATTTAAACCCGAATCTCTGGAATGTAATTCTGACATTCGCATTACTAGACTATCAATGTTTTGTATTATGCAGAAAAGTAAAGATAAGTGGCCCAGCGGTCACCATACAAGTCTGACACGCAGTGGTTCCGGCTTCAATTGCCGGCCAAGTGAACATCCAAATGAGGAATTTAGATTTCTGTTCTGGGTCTGGCTGTTTGTGTCCATGGCACCTACGACACGGTATCCTTTAGCGGCAGCGTGTGTAGGAAGCTTTTTTTTTATTTATTAGGGAAAGGGAGATGTTAACTGTGCTGAAGCCTACACATCTGAGAGATCTCTGTAAACTTCTCGAATGTGTATGAAATCTACCAATCCGTACTTGGCCAGCGTGGTGGACCGTGGTCTAATCCTTCCTGGTGTGGTCTAATCTTGAGAATTCCCAAGCCCAGCAGTGGGACAGTAATGGGCTGATGATGTTAATGATGTGAATGGTTAAATTTAGGTAACTACAATTTTTTTGGATTTTTCCTTTTACTTGTGCTATTAGACATTGCTTCCTGCCAAATTTCATGATTCTAGGTCAACGGGGCGATCAAACCGCATGTTTTTCATTCGTAAGAGCACCCTGTAGGTTTTGATGCTCTTACGAATGTCAAAATATACAGTTTGATCGCGTTGACTTAGATGCTTGATTTTTTCCCAGCTCTAAAGGATTGCCGACCTGAGTATTTGATATTAATTTCAACTTGATCCCTTCACGAGTTCTTAAGGAAAAAGCTCTTGACAGACAGACATATAGACAGACGGACAACAGAGTGATCGTATTTCTTCCTTTGCGGTAGGGAGCTCTAAAAAGTATCTAACTGCTTGCTCCCAAGACAATTCAAGTCAATTAATTAATTACAAGGAGTGACGCTTCATTGAGACTGGTGCGCGATGAGTGTTAAGTGATGAACCGGTTTAATTAGTTTAGTTGACCCTTATGCCGCTATAGACCATGCCGATACTGGGTCCGGAGGCCGGTCAAGCAGACATCAGCGATGACGGACAATGATATTGGTCGTTGATGATGATAATGGTTCTCGGGGTCTGTTCCACAAAATGAAAAAGGGATTCCTTATAGGATTAATTCGTTGTCCGTCCGTGTGTCTGTCAAGAACCTTTTTCTCAGGAACGTGTGGAGGTATCAAGTTGAAATTAATATCAAATATTCAGGTTCGCAAACCCTTGGAGCTGTGAAAAAATCGAACTAAGTCAACGCAATCAAAAGATACGGCCATATATGCTGCATATTTTGACACTCGCAAGGGAATCAAAACTCATATGGCGCTTCCCGATGACCTGGAATCATGAAATTTGGCAAGAAGCAGTGTTGTATAGTACAAGTAAAAGGAAAAATCCGAAAAAAATATAAATTTGTACTTACATCACTAACATTATGTTTATTTTGCGATAACTTATAAGTCTGTACAGAGTTGTAGGCGTGCGAGTCCAACTCGCACTTGACCAGAGTTCTCAGAATCTCTAAAGACTCTTGCCTATCTAGAATAAGAATAGTATTTAGATATTTTCATTAAAAAGTTATATATTGTACCAGTAGCTAAATTCTAAAGTACTTGTAGCCCAGTGGCTAGTGGAGGCTAGTGGTAGCGTGGTCGGGTGTTGGATGGGTGACCTCTAGTGGTTAAATTACGAGTTATGCGCTAGTATGCGAGTTTACGCGCTTCGAAGGTCACGTTAAGCTGTCGGCAACTTCGACACAAAATAGCAAACACTGACACACTAACCCGTCACTTCCTCCACCAATCCGCGTTGGAACAGCGTGGTAGAATACGTGTCTAGCCTTCTCAGTTGTGGGAAGGGACCCGTGCCCAGCAGTGAACAAATAGCGTTGCAACCAGAACGTGTGTGCCGATTTTGAACCGTCCGCTAATTTATCAGTCTCCTGATAATGATTTGCCAACGACAACTTTCTATAAAAAGAAATCTCTTATCTCGACGACATTAACCAAAAGCATGTACGACAGTAAGGCAATTGTTTGACCGAAACCGAATAAAATGTAAGTGTTGAGCGATGAAATAAATGGCCAATGTTATTTATTATTGCAAAAACACCTAACAATAAGGTAAAAGAAGTTATATATTCTACGATCTGACGAAAGTTGGGTCATAAAATCATCATCATTATCATCATTCATCATCATCGTTATTGTCATGGTATCATGTCGTCATCGAAATAATAGTTGTCATTATCGCGATCACCGTTATCACCGTCATCATCGTTATCATCATTACCAACATTAACATCATCAACAGCAACACCAAAAACCCATTATTGTCTCACTGTAGGGCACGAGTCTTCTCTAATAGTGACGGGGAGTTTTTGTCTTAGACAGGTTGGGACATGACATCTCGTGTCCTGCGTGGTCATTTGGAAGTCAAAGCCCAGTTGGCGTCAAAGAAGTGGGACACTCTGAACAAGCAGTATTTTACTGTAGAACAACTCGTTGCTTTCTAAGTCTCGGGTGAGGCCCCCCATAGATAAGGGGGATAACTGATCGGTTAGGACACTTGAGTCTACAGAGGGACATAAACCCGCTTGCGTCCCCCGCTTTACAATAATAAGTGTTTTTAGGAACTATTTGACCTGACGCCCACGTCACCTTTTCTCCATCGCTCCATTCGCCAGCGGATGAAATATCACCCACGTCGACTGGACAAGCGGCATCTATCCGCGGGTCGGTTTCAGCGTTCTTTTTTACATCGTACCTACATGCAAAGTGTTAAATGATCTTCCTTTGAGGAATCTCCAGAATGCTATGACATGGGTGTAAAAACAAGGTATAAAAAGAGTTGTTCAGTGTCAGCTATGCTAGCGACTCTTATGTTGCTAGTGTCCAAGGGACTGTGACTACTTCTCATCTAGTTTAATAGGTGGTAGAACTACAATTTTCCCGGGGAGACACCACCGCTGCCCTCATAATCCGCTGTGAAGCAATTATGTTTCATTTGGAGAGATTCGATCGCTGCGTACAACGAAGCGACCATCTTAATGAGGCAGTACGTAAATACGTCACTACTCCTGAGTAGTGGTGCATACAGACCTCAGATAGACATTCAGTTGTGTTTAAGGCAAGATGTGGGTGTCCACAGCAGTGACCACTTAATTTCTTGCAACTCTTCAAACATAAAAAAACTTTATGTTGCAAGTGTTCAAGCAACGGTGATTTCTCATCAAGTATCCCGTCAGCCTTTTCGCGGATTTTACTCCATTTATACTCTCAGCTATAAATCTTTTATCGTTTACCTTAGCCGCTGCGACACAATAAACACATTTCGCCTTTCCTTTTTTAGTAATTGTACGTATGTGAACTTTAAACGATAATTAATTCTCGATTTGCCCTCGTTGTAAGAGCTTGAAGTGTAATTGACAGTAATTGGACACTACCATTTTGAATAAGCGGTAGGCGCAGTCTGCAGGCCGTGTAGTATTTTAAGCCGCAAAAAGTTAATTCACTATAATTAAACAGGATTTAATAAGTTTTTTTTTATTTGAGAAGAGTAGCAAACGAGCGTGCAGATCACCTGATGTGAAGCGGTCACTATAACCCATAGACACCCATATCTAACCTCAAATAGGACTTATCTGAGGTCTTATGTAGACGCGTCATTACTCCAGAGGACTAATATTTGCCTCGCTGTAAGTATACCCAACAACCACACCTATCCAACTGAAACAGAAGAATTGATCCACGACGGATTATGAGGACGGCGGTTGTACTTCTCCAGATGAACTATAGTTCTAACATATTTTAAAGTGTCTCTTCCTTATCACAACCTCAAATCAAATCGTAGTGTGGTGTGGTTGTCACACTTGTTGTATATATATATATATATATATAGATATACTTCCGAGAGAGGCAACCGTCTACAAATGTCCTCGAGAGTATCGACGCGACTACGTACTACCACAGATGGGACTTTAGCCCTGTTTGAGGTTATATATAGAAGTCCGTAGGCCGCAGTAACCACTAATTGTAGCATCAGATTGCCTTCACGCCCGTTTGTTATTATTGTTATATAAAAATACAGACTCCACACGGCACATAACAGAACATTGAAAAGTTAGGTAGAAATGATGGACGAATTATAAAATGAATGATTTTTTAAACTGCGAACAAAAACTGAACGCTTTAAAGCAAGGCGAACCCGTTACACTAAGGGTAGAAGGTAAAGGGGTCGCGGTGAGCTGTAAGGCTCTTCAGATTAAACAGGTGAATGGGCAGGGATGGGGGTTGACTTTTGAGCTGTTTTAAAAAGGCTTCAAAATGTCAAAGGCTGTTCTTCGTTTTACGCGTAATTTTTATATAGAATATCTTTAGTTTTTTTGATGTTAAAAGAGTAGCAAACGACCGTTCAGACAATCTGATGTTATGTGTACCCTGAAAAAGGATTGAAGTCTTAGATATCGTGTCTACATTGCTTCACGGTGGATTATGGGGGCGGCGGTCATATTTGGCTATTTGAAATTATAGTTCCTACCATCTGTAAGATTATCTTTATATGGTTATGTAGATATTTCATCATCATCATCATCAAGTCATTAATGGCACACTGCGGGACACGGGTCGCCTGTCATTGTCCACCACGCTGGCCGAGTGCGGATTGGTAGACTTCATGCACCTTCGAGTACTTTGCAAAGAACTCTCATATGTGTAGGTTTCCTCACGATATTTTTCTTCACCGTTGAAGCAACTTGATAATTCATTTCTAATACTTCGAAAAACCAAGATGCATGCGGTATTGGAATCCCGGACACTCAGCGTAAGAGGCCGGAATCTTAATCACTAGATTATCACTGCTATTGTACATATTTATTTATGTATTAATAGTAATGTAGTTGCCTGCTGGGGTTCTAAGGTTTGATTCCCATTTGCACCTTTGATTTTTCAAGTTATGTGCGTATCAAAAATTAATTATCACTCGGTATAATTGTGAAGGAAAACACCGTGAGGAGATACAAACCTAAGAGTTCTTAAACAATACTCAAATATATTGGGTTCAGTTTTCAAGCAACGATGGCGTAGTGTGAAATTCGACTACCCATCCTGATGGTTCGGGGTTCGAATCTCAAACACTCGTCTCTGATTTTCCGAAGGTGTTGCATACTGGATTTTTCTCACTTGCTTGAATAGTGAAAAAAAATAAAAGGAGAATGATAATTTTATATAATTCTTTCAAAGCAGTGCAAAGTACGGTGCACCTTTGGGTCGGCATGGTGTACGATCTAAACTTCTCATTCGCAAAGATGACCATAAAAGGGCCATAGGAAAGTTGAGGGCCGGCATAAATTTAAAAAAAAACTAGCGGACGCCCCTGATTTCGTTTGCATGAATAAGAACTATTGGCTTCATAAGAATCTTAGTGTGATGTTACATAGCCTAAAACTTTCCTCAATACATAGCCTATCCACTATCAACTGTTTTTTTTAAGTCCGGTAGAGACTCGTAGTTCTAGAGAATTGCGGGTTTAAACGAACAAACAAACGAGCGAGCAAGCAAGTAAACAAACAAACAAACAAACAAAAAAAAACAAAACAAACTCTTCGGCTTTATTATATTAGTATAGATGATAATGAAGGGGAACGTGGGTGGAAGTCTATCATATGATTCAAGGGTATTGTACTAGAATTTTTAAGAAGCAACGTGTTACGTAGCAAGATAAAGAGGTCGGCTTTGAGCACCGCTCTGTAGGACTCTTCAGATTATACAGGTGAATGAGTAGGCATGTGGATTGGTATCGATAAAACAATAAAAGCGTACAGGTAAAGCGACTTGGGAGGCACAAACTAACGATAACAAACAATCACCGACAAACATCTGTACCATTACCTATTTTATTTAGCATATTAATAATATAGCAAGCAGTGATAGCCTAGTGATTAAGATTCCGGCGTCTCACGCAGCGGGTCTGGGGTTCGAATCCAGCACATATCTGATTTATCGAAATTATGTGCACCTGAGTTTTTTTTGTGAAAATTTTGAAGGCGTGTGAAATCTACCAATCCGCACTTAGCAAGCGCGGTGGACTCATTCTAAGAGGAGACCTGTACCAAGCAGTGGGGCATTCCATGAGTTGATGATGATGGTGATGATGACGATGGCGATGATTTTGGTGGTTAGTAGTATAGTTTTATATATGTATCTAAGTTTTTACCTTTATATCATCTATATATATTACAGTTCAGATGAAAACACCACAGTCTATTTCTAAAGTAATTGTAGCTGTTTACGGATGTACATTGTATGTTTTATGTTATTTTGATAAATAAGAATGTTAAATCTTAATTATGAGATTGGCGGTGATACCTCCGAGGATGAACTATAGTTTTGCCACATATTAAAATATATCCAATCCGTATTGATCTCGACTTTGAAGGCTTCGTGTATGTCTTACTATGTCCTTCAAATTAGAACGAAGCAGGGTTTAACACAACTTTTTTATGGTGAGAAGCGTAGCAAATGTGCGTGCAGGCTACCTGATTTAAGTGATAACTCCAGCCCATCGACACCCACATTAAAAATTTGAACAAAACTGAAGTCCTATTTGGGATTGAACGTAGATGCGTCACTACTCTCGAGGTCTAAGATGGTCGCCTCGCGGTATGTCCGGCAACCGCACCTCTTCAACCGAAACAAGAATAGCTTCACGGCGGATTATGAGTTTGAGGTTAGATGTGGGTGTCCACAGGCTGCATGGACCACTTGACATCGGATGGCCTGCGCGCTCACCTGATACTCTTTTCACATAAAAAAAACGTAACGGGTATTACCGATACATTAACTTAATGCCAGTATTCCGAATTTCGCCATGGCCGTCGATGATCCGTGCAATTGGGTCAAAATATTGGCATGATAAACGAATCATGAGCGCTCATTACACCAATGATGGATTTACCAGCGAATTGAGTGCGCTTGCTTTTCATAGTTATACCTCATTTGGCGCGTTTGGGAAAACAGATCGGAGCGTATTTTTATTTACCGTGGGACGAAATTGCACGCGCTGATGTAACACATAACTTATTATCTTATTAAAAGTTGCGTGCGGATTTGAACCCCGTTCTCACAGCGTGAGACGGGAATTAATCACTGCGCTTTCACTGCTTTTTGTATGCTATAAAAACAAGAAAATATATATGATAATATATATGAAGTGTAAAAGATAATCTGTCGATATCGATGTTACGCGTCGCTCCCCTAATCCACTCGTGTCGGGCGGCGGCAAGATTTTTTTCTGCTTGGTTCGCTTTAAAAAAAAAGGAATAAGGTCACGGGGTCGCGCTCAGTTTTCGGTAAGAGCTCGAATTTGCAATTTTTTCTCCATTTATTCCCGTTCGCGAATACTCCCGTTTTAAAGCTGTTACTATGAATTTGCATCGAGTTTTTTTCACGGCACAACTACCGCGTTTGTACGGCGGTTTTAATTAAATTCAAGTCACGTGTTTTGTGTTTTGTACTCGATTGAGGGGCCGTGTGGCACAGCGGTAAGCGTTTGACACGCAATCGGTTCCGAGTTCGATTCTATGAGGCAGAGGCGGCGTTCTGGTTTAATGGATGTGGTAAGCTAAAGACCTATCACAGGCGTTCCAACTTAGTGTTTTGTGTATTATGCTCGCTTGAGAGCTTCGTGGCGCAGCGGTAAGCGTACCGGTCTGACACGAAATGGCTCCGGGTTCGGCCCTGCCAGGGAGATATCTAAATGAAGACCTTTTTTTATTCATATTGTTGAAAGAAGCAAGCGAGTATGCAGTGCACCTGATGGGAAGTGACCTCTGCCGCCCATGAACATCTGTAATCAACACCAAATAGTTAGGATTATTTAGTTAAAGATAACGTGTGACTCCTCTGAGAACTAACTTGGAACGCCTGTGATAAGTCTTTAGTTTACCACACCCTTTAAACCAGAACACCGCAGCGCTGCTGCAATAAGTATGAGGGTGGTGCCTCCGCAATCGAAACGTGAAAGGTTTCGATGTGAGACCGGAATCTTAATCTCTACGCTATCACTGCCATTTTGTATGTTATAAGAACAGGAATATATATATGTGTGTGTGTGTGAGTGAGTGTATATTGTGTATATATAGCTGAGCGTTATTTACGTAACACTTAATATTTTCAAATCGCTTCAGTTGGTCTTTGAGTAATAATAAATAAATTAATGTCCCAGCATTTGGGTAGTAATGGGTTGATGGTGATGATGATAAAGTTAATAAATTACCGAACATCTCAATAATACTGAATGACAAGTTTATGTTATAGAACTTATAGATAACTTACGTTAGTTGTAGTTAGTATGTTTGTTCGTCGATGGATCTCAATTGGTATACAAAAACCGTTTATATGCCGCGAGGTTGCGTTGCCATTCAGGGCCACTATGATATCATGGTTATTCAATAATTTATAAGCACACTCGATGTTTATTTATTTCATAACTTGGACTTGTATATACTCTAATAAATAATATTAAAAAAGTCTTTTTGTATTTTCAAAATAAATTTGGTTCTTTTTTCAGAATTTCGACCTGTTGAATAATTCTCCACACGTTTATGTATATCGGAATTTTTTTTGTCCCTCTGTAATATTGTTGATAGGTAGTAGAACTATAGTTCATCCGGGAAAGTACCACCGCCGCCTTCACAATCAAGTGAAGCAATTCTTATTACGGTCCAAGAGGTGCGGTGGTTGCCGGGCACACTTACAGGAACGACTACCTTAATTCTCATAACGCACTGCGTACGAACTCAGATAGGACACACAGGGAGGCGACCATCTTTGTTGTCAGCAGTAGTGAAGCATTTACGTTCGACTTCGACTCGACCAACCCGATAAAACTTTAGTTTTGTTTGAAGTTGGATCTAAGTGGTACATCCCTGCAGTGACCACTGAACATCAGGTGGCCTGCACGCACGCACGTTTGCTATTCTTCAAATAAAAAAAATGTATATTGTATAGAGGGCCCTGCCTAATTCTTTTTCGTAATTTTACTTAACACAATGACTGCGGCAAACGCACCTGTCGTGTTTTACTGTCCGCGCCACCCGTGCGACTCGCACGCATACAATATGTGCACGCCTGTTGTGTTATGCGCAGCGCAGTTCGAATATAAGCCGCCACAGTCAAAGCATTAATCATTGGACAGCCGTTCAATGACCACATCTATAATCTTAATTTCATATATATATATTATCTTTCACTAAAGCGGCTTTGACACAGGAGAAACAAACGGACATCCAAACATGACGAAATTACAAGAGTCCCGTTTTGCCATTCGGCTACAGAACCCTAAAAAGCCGTTGAAAAACGATTATTTGCCTACGTTTTTTTGCCTACGTTTATTTGTTTAGTTATGTATATAATCATTTTTTTATTCGAGAAGAGTAACAAACGAGAGTGGCGGCTACCTGATGTTAAGTGGTCACAACACTCCATGGACACCCAAATCTAACCTCCAACAGAACCGAAGTCCTATGTAAAAGGTTGTATGTATACGCGTCACTATTCCTGAGGACTAAGATGGTCGCCTTGTTGTAAATGTGCCCGATAACCGCACCTCTCCAACTAAAACACAAGAATTGCTTCACGGCGGTTATGAGGGCGCGGCTGTGGCACCTCCTCCGGACTATCTTTCTATGTACAATCTGTCAACAAAATATGATAGATGAGATATATCGATTATATCTTAAATACCAGTATCATTATCGTATCCTAAATAAAGCATTGTACATCAATTGAGAGTTGTCTCTGTAACAAACAGATTTTATCCCGTATGTTCGTTCATCAATTGATATTAATATAGTCGATTGGTTGCAGCAATGGATAGATTGAAATATTATAAGAGGGGGAATAGTTTCAAATCGTGTTGTGATACAAACGATATTTATAAATGACGGTAGTATGGTTGTCAATATTTGTGGAACAGCCCACAGCAGCATTTAACACTGCCATTATAAGATAGTAGAATGCTTCAGGATTTTGCGGGTCATGCTTTCGCTGGGCCCCTTTTTTATGTAAGAAAAGTAGCAAACGGGCGTGTTGACCACCTAATGTAAATGGTCCATCCAGGCCATGGATACTCACATTTGACAGGACTGAAGCTCTATCTAAGTTCGTACCTAGATGCCTTACTACTCCTGAATAAAATGGTCGCTTCGCTATAAATGTACCCGCCAACCACACCTCTCCTACCGGAACACTAGAATTGCTTCAAGGCGGATTAACAGTGACGGTGGCACCTCCAAGGATGAACTGTAGTTCTACCACCTAGTCATGCCATGGTAATTTTATCTGTACTGTTACATTTTTACTGCCGAAGCAAACATTAATCTCCACTAATCTGCATTAAATCAACGTTGTGTAATACGCTCCAGAGTCCCTTTCAGTTGTGGGAAGAAAACATTATCAGCTAACGGACATAAAGAAGGGATGCAGCCATTATAATATAGAAATAGGTGAGTGTCTATGAGATGCAGCGACAACTTAACATCGGGTGGCCTGCACGGTCGTTTCCTATTTTTCTCACAAAAAGAAACCTTGACCTCGAACCGCTCGAAACGACATCTTAGCTGACTGGTCCAAAGCGCCCTAGAGCTATCTATGTAGATTGATCAAAGCGAGCTAGATTGGCCCGAGATTGGGCTGAATTGACGAACAGTGCAATCTTAAATCTTTAACCTATTACGCTACAATGTATTCTTCCGCATTCATCTTGTCCGGATTGAGACTGGTATTATTAATGAACAATGGATTGGAATTATGAGTGCGTTTATAAGGATGCTGATTCTGAGGGCACGGAGCGTAAAATGGGTATGAACGGATAATCATCATTCTGAGAGTTCTTTGTAAAGTTTTCGAAGGTTCGTGACGTCTATCAATTCGCGCTTGGCCAACGTATGCTATGGCTATGGGCTATGGCCTAATCCTTTTCATTCTGCGAGGAGACCCATACCCTGCAGTGGGAGATAAATGGGTTGATGATGAATAAGTGGTAGAACTATAGATATAAATCATCCGGCAAGGTGCCACCGCCCCCCAAATCCGCCGTATAGCAGTTCTAATGTTTCGGTTGGAAATATGTGATTGTAGGGTACACTTTCAGCGAGGCGACCATCTTAGTCCTCAGGAGTAGTGATGTATTTACGAACGACCTTAGATAGGACTGCAGTCCTGTTTGATATTAGATGTGGGTGTACATGGATTGCAATGACCGTTTAACATCAGATGGCCTATACACTCGATTGGTACTCTTCTCACATAAAGAAAAATACGTTGGTAAGATTTCTCAATTTAGGGGTCCGAGATTCAAATGCTGGACACGTCCAAGTTTTCTTAGTTATGTGCGTATTAGGAATTAATTATCGTCTCCTTTAGCTGGGAAGGAAAAAGTGACGAAAGTTGTATGCGTGAGATTTATTTATTTCGTTCTTAAAAGTGTGTACAGTCCACCAAACGTCAAGCTAGTGTGGTGGACTATTCGCTAATCCTTCTCACTCCAAGGGGTGATCCGTGCCAACCCGTAGTATTTTCTAAACTATATGACTAAATTACATACATTTTAAGTGAGAAGAGTAGTAAACGAACGAGAGTGCAGACCACCTGATATTAAGTGGTCACTGTCACCCACATCTAACCGCAAACAGGACGAAAGCCCCATCAAAGATCACACCCAGATGCGTTACTTACTACTCTCGAGGACTATGGTCGTCTCGCTGAAAATGTTTCCGACAACACCTCTCCAATCGAAACACAAGCATTGCTTCACGGCGGATTATGAGCGTGGCGGTGGTAACTCTACGCACGGACTATTAAAGCTCTACCATCTACATAAGCATAACTTTAAAAATGTATAATAATATTTCCTCAAAGTGAAAACCGGAACCTATGACTCGTAAACCGCTTAATGGCAACACAAAATTATTTCTAACGTGGCAACACCGACAGTTAACCGCATTTATATGCCGTCAGATGATTTTCCCAGAACGGCGGCATAAATCAGAATTACTTATACAGGCGTGGACACTTCAAAGAGACAGCGGGAAGCAAAACCAAATAGAGTTTACTTCACGCGGTCGTGGATTAAGGTTGCATCACGTTGCAACACGACGGACTGTTGTAAAAGCTCAGAGTTTGATAGTCAATGACGTTAGTTGAAGTCTTTAATATGCGGTAGCACTCTTATTTCTGTCTTGCAGTGCAGCGCTGTGTTCTACTTTAAATAATCAAGTTTATATATATAGAATCAATTTCTCGGGACGTTCCGTCTTAGTCGTCAAGTATTAATTGGTATTGAATGGTATTCATATTTCGCTCTTATATTTCTCTTTAATGCGTTACAAAAAAAATAATTTCAAATTATAAATACCTTTATCATCGTCATCATCGTCAACAACAACATCATCATTATTGTCATCACCATCATTATCAACCTATAACTGTCCCACTGCTACCCTCGATTCTCCTCTCAGAATGAAAATTAGTTCATGATCCATCATACTCGCCAAGTGCGGATTGGTAGTCTTCATACACCTTAGAAAACTTTTCAGAAAACTCTCAAATATTCAGGTTTTCTCTTGATGTTTTTCTTCACGGTTAAAACATGTGACAGTAATTGTCGAACACGCACATTAATTCGAAAAAGCAGCATTAGATTCGATCCCCGTACTCCAGCGTAAGAGTCCAGAAGACTAGGCTATCACAGCTATAAAAATATAATATTTTCTTTTGTTTATATGAGTAGAGTAGCAAACGAGCGTCCAGGTTAACTGATTTTAAGCGGTTAGTGCAGCTCATTGACACCTACATCTAACGTTAAACAGTACTGAAATTCTGCTGGTCCTATGCAAATGCCTTACGACTCCTAAGGAATAAGATGGTCGGCTCGCTGTAAGTGTATCAGTGATACACAAGTATTGCTTTACACCTGATTTTGAGGGTAGCGATGGTACCTCCCCGGACGAACTGTAGTTGCACCACCTATTATGAAGCGGCGTGTGCCTTTGATTCGGACCTCAGACGTCAGCGTGAGACCCTGGAATGTAATTAATCGGTTATAATAATATAATACTTATAGTTCCTAGTGGATCGTAAAACCAACAAAGTACTTTAAGAATATTGCAATTTTGACTGACCGTGTAAGTGTCGGCGCGTTGTAATATGCGTTGTCATTATAACGTGAATAATGAGCGTTCAACTAAAATATTTTTCGAAGAACGATTCTCAGGGCGTGGCTAATGTTTTGGGTTTGGTTTTTTGGGTTCCGTACCGAGTGAGTCCGTGCGTCACTCCTTCAAAAGGCTGTATCTTACGAACCGTGACACAGTTAAATGTTTAACAAAATTTGTTTTTACGACCGATTTCTTTACAAATAAACAAAATGTAAGTTGTATGTATGTATGTATTAATTTATATACATATATGTATGATATATTTTAAAGACTATATTTTATAGTAGGGTTTTTCATGCACACTAAATTAGCTGCTTAAATTAATTCTCCAATTTTAGATCTGCTGAAAGAAATTTTTA